>CAMOHE010026912.1:0-34820 GCA_946598075.1 Artocarpus hirsutus
AAAAAAAAAAAAAAAAAGACAATGCGCATAATTCTGGTACTATGGCTAATAACCCATTCTAGAAGCTAGTCATTTGATTATCAGTGAAGTTGAGCTCACTGCCCACCAAACTTTTGATCATGTCAATATTATTATACATGTATATATTATTGCTATTATTATTATTATTAATAAAAAATGTAGATAGATGTGAGGCCACAAGTCCGACAATATAATTGTCCTTTACCCTTCAGTGTTTTGCAAAAGAAGTCATTTTGCTGTTAAAAAAATTATTCAAAACGTTGAAGATTCAGTTAGTTTCCAAAGAGATTGTCAAAATCTGAATTTAGTTTCCAAAGAGATCATCAAAATCTGAATTCAACTCCCAACCACCTCAAAGTCGAACTCTACAAACTCCCCCTTCTAGATCAGCTAGCTCCTTCATTTTACGTCCCCGTTGTTCTTCTCTACTTAGCTCCTGATAATGATCAAGATCATGATCATATCGATCAAGATCATGATCATATCATTTACACAGTTGAGAAGCCAAAGAAATCTTATGTCCATAACTCTACCTAAGTTCTACCCTTTCGCTGTAAGGATCCATGACAATTTGTACGTCGAGTACTTGAGGAAGATGGCATTCTCTTCACGGAAGCTCGAGCTAGTATTAAGCTCTTGGAGATACTCAAAAGCCCGAGAATCAGCTTGGTGCAAAAGCTGCTTCCTCTTGATTCCTAAGGAGAGAAAATGTAGGAGAATGATAAGGGAGATTTGATGTTGGCAGTTCAGTTGAACATGTTCGAGTGTGGTGGCATTTTGTACTTCACACTAAGGTCGCTGATGGGACCACGCTTTTCTCTTTTAAAGTCTGGGCTGGGATTAGTATTTTTGCTACTACTGGTACTGGTGTTGACGATCATGATGGTGTGAGAGATCAATATTTACCCCTTTCTAGACTCGGCTTCGGCTTTCCCGTTAAAGGAGATTCATGTTCAGAGCCAGCATAATCTGATCAAGAGAGGAAAGATTGTCATGAGGGAATTTGTGTTGGGCAAGTCTAGTTTAGCAAAACTCAAAGCCAAATTAGTTGCCATGGATCATGATTGTAGCCCTAATAGAGTGGAAGCTGTGACCGCTCTTTTATGCAAAGCTGCCAAGGATTCAACAAAGAAGGGTTAAGGTTCAAGTTCCAGTTCGGGTTCTAGTTCTAGTCCATTAATGGGATCAACAATGGATCCGCCATTGCGAGAGAATTCATTAGGCAACAGTTGGAGGTGTGCAGTGGCACCAATTGTAATAGAAGAGAACAAGAAGCTTGAGATGAATAATCTGGAAGTTCAAATGAGAAAAGAGGATAAAGATAATGTGGAGAAACTCCGGAGTGAAAACTGGTTTGTGCAAGCTTTCGGGTCTCTTAAAGAACTGACGGTATTGGTTCCTTTCTAGTCCAGCAGGTATTGGTTCCTTTCTATAAGTTCAGCAGTTGGGTCAGGTCCCAATCTAAGCGACGATCTTGAATGGGGGAAAGCCAATATGGGCATGCATTACGAACGTGCCTTTTATGGATGTTGTGACATTGATAAGCAATAGATATGGGGGATAGACTTGAGGAAGAAGGCATGGCTAGGTTTGAGGCAACGAGGAGCTTCTAGAGTTTGCTTCTCCAGTGAGCTGTTAACTAGAACTATATGTAACCTGGCTAGTGTTCTGCTGGAATTTCTCAAAAGAGAGTCTTCCTCGAATTCAAGAGATTTTGATTACACCAAGGCACGGTCATTTCCGTGTATTTCTACGTAAAATGCCACACCAAACAAATGAATCAAAGTCATTCAAAGTGCAAACAACATTCCAAACAATTCAATCAGATTTCAAGTTTTCTAAAAGGAAACAGCAGGAAAAGATCATCTTTGCCTGTCACAACAGACTAGAGAGAACAATCCACAAAAATCAATCTGGCTTAAAGCCAACAAGAACTTATTAGTTCATGTATAAACAGGATTTCACACAAAGAAAAAAAAAAGAAAAAAAGAAAAAATAAAACCCTCCTAAATATCTCAATCAATAGATATTACACACACAAAGGAAAAAAATCCCTTTTAAATAGCCCAATGAGTAGGCATTATACTACAGAACATACATAAAGGAGATTTGAGTAGTTCAACTAGTATTTGGAACTAATTAAAACCATATCCAAGTAAGTAACATTGCTTTGTGCTTCGTAGTTTTGTCATGTTAATCATCCTAAGCATTAGCTGTAGCTATGTATCCGTTCCGCACAATCTTCTAACTCTTTACTTGTGATGATATCTGCACGAATTCAAGACTCAGACTTCATAATATAAATGTTCTTGAGCTTTAAGTTTGTGGCACCGTACAGAAGCATGAACAGCGAATCATGTGGACAGCAATCAACGAGCATCTGACCACTCAAAGCATATCAGTCATCTACTGCTCCCTTGACACCAATGAAAAAGAACAATAATCAAGACTAACTATGATGAGTATGACTAACTTGTATGTGTTTGTGTTGGTTCTGAGGTAGGAAAAAGAATTGCTTCACCAGCAGCTTTTGATGCAACAATCTCTTCCAAACGCTTCCATGCAGTTTCACGTTTTCTTCTTGTCTCATCCAGTTTTGATTGGTCCTCCTGAAATTTGTGCAAACACTCCTCAAACAATTCAGGGTCAACATCAGAGAAAACCTTGCGGATATTAAGGGTCAAGCTTTGGACCAATTGGTTCCAGTGGTTATGACCATTCTCCAAGGCCGGGAATATGATGGGAAGTATCACTTTTCGGTTTTGTCTAATTAAGTTCTCAATGTGATCATTGTTCCACAAGTACAAAGCCCTCTCTGCCACCTGTAAGAAGAAAGAAACCAAAAGCTCATATTTTAGGTTCATGTATGAAAGAAGATTTCTTGAAACTAGTAAAAGATTTGTAGCAGAAAAGGAAGGGCATTAAATATGAAATGGAAAAAAGAAAAAAATGAAGACCATATTTTATATCTCACAACCTGAAAATGAGAGCTGCTTAAGCAACGAGCAATCTGGCGAAAAAGGGGTACCATACATCTTTGAAATTCTGTTGGTTGAGTTGCTTCTAGAATTTCCTCCAATTCACTTAGGAACATAACTTCCTTAGAACTATTTGTGATCGGCCAATACTTCAACAAACCTCTTATGACAGTATCTGCAAGCTTGCAGTCTTTCTCCACGAACTGTGTAATGCAGTAGGACAACTGCTGATGATACATCGACAAGCATTTCGGTTTGTGAAGGGGAATTAAAGCTCGGGCAAGGAATAGTTTGTGTTCTTCCTTAAGTGGCAGAGCAAAACCATTTATTATACTTCCCAAAACCTCTAAAAGCTCAGCAATCCCGTTATGCTTCTCTGTCTCGAAAATAAAACGGAAGAATATGTTGTTGATTACCTTCCTTATAAACGGGCGATGAACCATAAACTTTCCATATATGCGATGCAAAATTGTCTTGAGATACTCCCTTTCCCTAGGATCCTCACAATCGAAAAGATCCAACAACTTGAGAACAAAAGAATGATCAACATATCTCTTAGCCAACTTTGCATCAGTTTCGTGAGATGCAACAAACCTCAGAAAGAATTCATACACAATTTGCAAGTGCGGCCATGTGGGGTCCATTACACTCTCTTCCTCCTCCACATCAAAGGCTTCTACAACCTTATTCTCACGGTGCTGTGGAGACACTGACCGAAACAAATTCACAGACACCATCTTTATAGCCTCCTGCATGACAGTTTCACCAAATTTCCCATTTGCAGAAGTGACATAATCCACCAGCTCAAGCAATGTTTGTCTTTTAACTTCTTTTTCCTTCAGATGCTGAACCGGGTCGGTCAAGTCAAAGACAACACAACACAAATTCAGCTTTTTGATGAACAAGTTCTGCTTCTCAGAGCTTGGGACATCCTTAAATGCTGGCAAGGCATCATAGGAGGAAGCAGTCACTAAGTTTCCATTTGGCTTTGGATTTGCAACTTGGGCAAGCTTACTTCCATGACTATATCCTAAATTTGGAACAGAATCAAGGCAAGGAAGAGACATACTATTAGAGTTTATTGGCCTAGAACTCGCTAGATCACTACTTCTTGAACTCAAAGACGCGTTTGAAGGAGCAGATGAACCACCAAAGTCAGCTTTTTCACCCGACTTAGATGGCTTCCGTGGAAGCTTACCAAGTATCTGCTTTATCATGACTTTAATCAAAACTCCCAAAAAACAAGGGTCCTTCAAAGCAAAATCTGACTACCCAAAGTGACAAGAACCCCAACTCCGCAAAGGGAGAACAAGAGCTGATCCAGAGGCAAAAAGCCCATCTCAATCCAATGGAAAAGAAAAATAGTCCTTTTGTTATTATAAGTTTGATGCCCAAATGAAGATTAAACACAACCCAGAAAGTAAAACATCATAGCATAAACTCTTATCATTCTCTTTTGCTCTAATAAAGCTAGGAACTTTTTAACCCAGAACCGGAACACTTTCATCTTTCAAATTTCAAATAACAACAGTAGCAATGATAATAATAATGGGAATAATAAACAACTATAAGGACCTTACTTAAGAAAGGCCTATACTAGAAAAAGCTTCTCTCTTGTATCATCTTCCTTTTAAGTACCTGGTTGAAGAGCAAAATGATCACCAAAAATCAGCAAATAGCTAAGCTAAATCTGGGTGTGATCTAAAAAGACTAGAATTTATGCAAAAATGAAAAATATAAAAGTGGTCAATCAGTGAAGAAACAATCAGGGCACTGACCAAAAGCAGAACGAAGGAAATCTCAGATTAGAGAAATAAATAAAGAAAAGGACAAAAATGCTTGATACTTACCAACGAAGAGTTGAAGAAATATATATATATATATATATATATATTATTTATTTATTTATTTATTATGTTGGGGTCCAATTCTCTTTAGCAAGACAGAAGGAGAAACAGGACAAGGTGACCAAAAGAGCCCTCCTAAGAACAGACATTCACTCGCTTCCGTTAAGTCTCTCTCAGAGAGTAGGTAAAAAGAAATTAAAATTACTGATAGTATATTAAATGAAAAACAAATAACAAAAACAAAAGTTGACAAAAGAAAAAAGAAATGTTCTTTCTCTATCCTGTAGAGAGAATAATGAGTAAAGAAAAATACGGCACAAATAGGGACAGACTATTTTAGTCCTTTTCTATTGATTGAGATTAATATTTTATACATAATACAACAGTCCTATTAAGTAAGTTTTATTTAATCTCTTATATGAATTAGTTTATAATTTGGTAAACAATAATAAATTTATAAACTTTTATTTATAATATTTACAAAATAAAAAAATTAATTTTCACCTGTCTCTCAAATTTTGTTAAGTCCAAGTTGGATGATGGAGGGCCTTTCCTTGCAAATAATTTAAAAAAAAAAAAACAAAGAAGAAGACAAAACAAACAAAGAAATAAACAAAAAAGAAAGTCAGGGAATGGAATTATGGAAAAGGGTATTGTTTCTGTGTAGACAGTACTAGATTAGTTTTTTTTTATTTAATTGCGAGTTGGAGAGTGGAGGGCCTTTCCTTGCAAATAATATATATTTCTTTTTTTAATAAAGGTCAAAATAAAACAAATAAATAAACTTAAAAAAAGTCGGGGAATGGAATAGGAATTATGGAAAAAGATTTATGTGTAGATACTAGATTTTTTTTTTTTCAATATAATTGTACTGTTTGTTACCCTTTGACCGTGGCTAAAGGCAATTACGAGACCACCGCGTTTGCCCCGTTATCAAAAATCGCCAACTCATTGCCAACTCATGGGAACAAAATCACAGCCTCTTTTTTTCTCTCTCTCTTTTTTTTTTTTTTCCTTTTCTTTTTCTTCTTCTTTCTTCCCTGTTTAATTAATAGTATTTGAGCCCATTAATTAAAATTAACAATTTAAACCAATTTTAATTAAAAATATTATTATATACAAAAGTTTTATATTATAATATATTTTTTTTGACGTTATAATATATCACAGCTTTATAATATAACAATTAAAAGTTTTAATTTTAATCGATAACATCTTACACTAAGTGAATAAATAGAGGGATAAACAAAAAGGAAAAAGTACACAATTGGCATTTCCTTTAACTTGAATTTATCTTTTTCCGAGAATGCGTATGTGGAATCTCAAAAAGAATATTAACAAAGTTCAAGTTATATTTGTTATGTTTTTTTTTCTTTACACTTTAAAGGCCAAACACAAAGGGTGATATTTTCCAATTTCCATCTAAGATTAGACAATACAAAACTAATATTGCCATTTTTCACAGATATCATTTGCAACCATGAGCATCTAAGCATATAATTCATTTTGACTCTCTAAAATCTTACTCTTTTTCTTTTTCTTCCTTTTTCTTTTTTTTTTTTTTTTTTGTTTTTAACTCTGAGGTGTTGGGAGTTTTGCATATAGCAATAAAGAGTTCTGCTCATAATTAAGCATACAATGAGAACTTTGACAATCATGTTGCAGTAAAGATAAATGACCTTTCATTTTGTCCCAAAAAATACTATTAACTTATTAAAGAAATAAATAAAAAAAAACATATTTTAGATTTTCTTTTTCTTTTTCTCCCTCAGATGCCATAGAAGATCTCTTATTAAGAAGGCCTAAAAATGCCTTCCTCTTTTACTTCTGGTGAGAAATTTGGGAAATGTGAGCATTGCATGCAAAAAGATCTTAGCAACAAACTTTGAAGAAAGAAGGATCAACAAAGTAATGTGCATTCCAGGATTTTGTTTGGTTATTGGCTAGAACTCTTCCCACATGATATGATCTGAAATGATTTTTTTTCTAGCAGGCGAGAAAATAAATGAATGCATAAACATTGAAACCCCCTGAACCAGTTAACCAGCATCACCAATCCCATAAAAAAAATGAAGACCATTGGAACTGTCACCAAGCACATCTTGCTGCTGCTAAACCGAGACCTTGCTCGGAGAAGCTTTGTAAGGAACAAGCACCGCTTCGTTGTTTGTGGCTTTCTTCGAAGCAAGCTCTTCTAGACATTTCCATGTGGCCTCGCGTCTTGCTTTAATCTCTTCTTCCTTCGACTTGTCTTCCTCATACTTCAGCACGCATTCTTCGAACAGATCAGGATCAAGATCATGGAAAATCTTACGAACATTTAAGGTCAAGCTATGAACAGCTTGGTTCCAGTGATTCCTAGCATTTTCCTCCAGAGCAGGAAATATTATAGGTAGTATAACTTGACGGTTTTGTTTGATCAAATTCTGAATATGGTCATTGTTCCATAAGAACAAGGCTCTCTCAGCGACCTGAAAGAAAGGAAAAAGTTCATTATATAAGAACTGGTTGCCTTGCAACATTACTAATCAATCAGATATAACTTCTGTCGAAAGTAAGCATGTTTATACTACAACCACCAAAAGCTAAAAGAGAAATGAACGTCTGTAATTGGTTCAAACAGACTGCTATAAAAGTTGGCATACATATTCTCCGAGCCGGCCCCTATTTTAAAATTAAAATATTCGCATTCCATTGTCGCAGAAAGCTTTGTAAAGGTCATAGATTGACAATTTCCGTTACGTTGCAGAATTGAATATGTTTCTTTAGAAGTTCACACTAAACATAATCAGATAAAACAATTAAACAAGCAAAGTAAGCGTTAAAAGAATTAAAGAAACCAAAATACCTGAAAGTGAGAACTGTTCAACCAACGAGCAAGCTGGCGAAACAAGGGCACCATGCATCGCTGGAATTCTGGAGGCTGAGTCGCTTCTAAAACTTCCTCCAACTCACCCAAGAACATGACTTCCTTGCTACTATTGGTGATTGGCCAGTACTTTAACAAACCCCTTATGACTGTATCCGCAAGTTTGCAATCTTTTTCCACAAATTGCGTGATGCAGTAAGATAATTGTTGATGGTACATCACCAAGCATTTTGGTTTGTGAAGGGGGATAAGCGCCCGAACAAGAAATAATTTATGCTCTTCTTTCAGTGGCAGAGCAAAGCCATTTATAATACTGCCCAAAATTTCTAGCAGTTCTGCAATACCATTATGCTTCTCGGTCTCAAAGATGAAACGATAAAAGATGTTGTTGATGGCTTTCCTGATAAACGGTCGATGTACCATAAATTTTCCGTAAATTCGGTGCAAGATGGTTTTCAGGTACTCCCTCTCTCTAGGATCCTCAGAGTCGAAAAGATCCAGCAACTTGAGAATAAACGAGTGATCAATATATCTTTTAGCCAATTTCGCATCGGTATCAGGCGATGCAACAAACCTCAAGAGAAACTCGTATACAATCTGCAAATGAGACCACGCCGGATCCATAGAAGGCTCTTCTTCTTCCAAATCAAAACCTTCTACCACTTTGTTCTCGCACGATTGCGGAGTGAAAGATCTAAATAAATTCGCAGACACCATTTTTATACCCTCTTGCATAACAGTTTCAGAAAATTTCCCATTCGAGGAAGTCAAGTAGTCCACTAGCTCTAACAACGTTTGACGTTTGATCTCCTTTTCCTTGAGGTGCTTGGTCGGGTCAGTGAAATCAAATACAACACAACACAAGTTCAACTTTTTTATCAACAAGCTCTGCTTCTCGGAGCTTGGAACGTCCCTGAACGAAGGCAACGCTTCATAAGACGAAGAAGATGTTGGGAAGCCAATCGGCCTCGAATTTGCATTCGCGACTCGCGCATTTTTGTTTCCATTATTCTGACCCACTTCTAAAGCATAATTAGCTACTAAATTTCCAGACATTCGGGTCCCTAATTCGCCACTTCTTGAACTGGTGGAAGTACTACTAGATTGTGTCCCATGGCTTCCGCCAAAATCCCGATTTTCGCTGCTCTTGGAAGACTTCCGTGGAAGCTTACTAAGAATCTGTTTGAACATACTCAAAATACACAAAACCAACCGCCACCCTCTAGAGATCACAACACGAAAATTCCAAGTTTTTCACCTAAGAATCCATCGAATAAGAAGATACCCACAAAAGAAAGTTCAAAATCCTAAAACCCCATCTCAATACCAAACACTGAAAATGAAGATTTTTTAAAATACCCATCAACGATATTTCCTTTTTTCCTCAATTTTTTTTTTCACACGCTTCCTGAAAACGAAGTAAAACCGAGGGGGTTTTTGAAAAGGAAGAAAAACCCACCTCTTTAGTGCTAAAGATCAGACCAAACCGGTGCTTTCTGCGATCAAAATCTTCACTTTTTGGCCCTCGTCAAATCTTCTGGCCAATTCGCCAAAGACCCAGAGCTGAAGAAACCCTTTTTTCTTTACTTCTGGCAAATAGAAACAACGAAGAACCAGAATCGATCAATCAATCTTCACTGTTTTTCTCTTCCGCTACAAATCTTCTGACAGAGAATTTAGAGCAATCGAAATGATGCCAAATTAAATGAATGAAGGAAAAAATAGTACGAAAAACAAACGCAATAATGCCTGGTTAGGAGGAAAAAAAATAAGGACCAAATAAAAAAAATGAAGCTACAGAGAATTTACAAAAATGGAGAAGAAAGATAAAAACAAGTGGGGCTTTGATAATTACCTTGGAGGAAAATCGTGTATTATGTTTATCCTTTATTTTCTCGTTGTTGTTTGTTGACAGAGAAAATATTTGTTAGTTGTTTATTTATTTGTTTCCTCGGTTTCCTCCATTCTGGGTAATTTATTTTAGTCAATCGAATCAAGTCAAACGTAACGGGCACCTTAAAATCCCTCAACCCGGGCAAATGTCAATTCAAACGACAACGTTATCATCGTCGTTTCCCTTCATGCAATTAGAAAGGTGACCACGTTTCAAGCTTTTATTTCTTCCTTATTATATCAAAGCTTTAAATCAACTTTTCTTACCAAAAAAAAGAGAGAACTTTAACTTTGATTTTGCTTGGACCTTTTTTTTTTAGTTTTGTTTTTATATTGGCAGTGTCGTTCACACGTTTACTTTTCTTTTTTTACTTTTCTTTTTTCTTTTTTTTGTTTATCGAAGTTCATTGAATTGCTTCACCTTTTAAAACCCCCCAAAGGGACCACAATTTTGATAAAAGTATACTTTTTGGTCTCCTAAGTGGGTTAAATCCAACAAAGAAAGAAACTTGGTTTCTCAAGATTGGCCACTTCGTGAACAAAGTCTCCCCTATATCTCAATCGCTTGGAGCAAATTTTACCATATTTGTTTTCGAAAAATGGAATAGATAGGCAACTATAAAGTTTAGAAGCACTTCTACCATTCACACAAATAAAAAGCAACAGCCACAATTATCTTAGAAGCCAGACCACCATTCAAAGTTCACCACCTGCCATCGACGGCCTACACAACTACAAAAATAATGTTAATTAAACAAAGCAATTTTTCTAGTAATAACAGAAGAAAATACCCACCGGGAAAAAAAAAATCTTAGATTTAATAGCTAAAAACGAATACCGCTGATAAAGGTTCTCGCTGAAAAAGTCCCAATGAAACAAAGGATAAATTGACTTGCAAATAGTTGTGGCGCAAAATAATATCAAAACAATACAGGGAAATCTCTTATTATGTATGTCATATCTTTGAACTTTTCACCCAAGGAGTCTAGGAAATTGTTTATACGTCAGTTTCTATTCAAACGTTGGACTAACTCGCATCAAACACCAATTGCGCCATAACTACTTACAAGAATTATTGAATGTACCAGAATACACGCACAAACACATGGAGGAGGCAAGTCTTAACTTGGAAAAAAAAAGTGTTTACAAACGAGAGGGCCGGCTGATAAATAAAAAGAATAATATTTCTTTGGTAAATTATGTGATACACCAAAAATGCAATGCCACAGGGCAAACCTACCTTTAAAGATTTCATTGTCGTCGTTGACGGATAGGAAAATTCAGGATCGGATACCAAAAACTGAGTTCCCTCAACAGAAAGAAAAGGAAAAGAAAGAAATTAACCAAGAACTTAGAAGGAAAATTTCTGGTGTGGGGACTGTAAGAAAATTTACATGGACTACATACAAAAAGTGTCGATCTCATACGCTAGACATAGTCGCACAATGCCGAGTGAAGTTCATCTTGAAGTGAAGGGAAAGTGGAGGATTAAAGCAGCAAACTTGCTTCTGCAATCACAAACTGCATTCAGCTCTGGCGTCGACAAAGGCTTGGATGGATGGTTCTCTCCCAAGAAAATCTGACAGGACTTCTATGGGTCCCTTTGATCCTCCAGGGGCCAGTACCTTCAAATTATTGGAAAAATCCCAGAAGTAAAAGTTAGAAATGAACATAGGATGACCATTACAAGCATGACTTCCATTCTATAACTTTATTTGCAGCAAACAAGTCTCAAAAGTGTGATGAAGAGCAAAGTTACCTTGTTCCTGAACTGCATTGCCAACAGACTGATTCACAAGGCTGCCTCAAAACTTAAGAGAAAATATATCAGCAGCAAAAACCTGCAAGTTTGGGGCACCAATAATGAGAGTAAAGGAATTAAATGTGTTTGAAACAGCAGCCTCCAGAATCGTTTACCTAGCAATTGTTGCATATCAATTGCTTGCAACATCATGAAAACTAAGAATCCAAATAATTGGAAACAAATTACAAAGCCCATGATAAAAGAGGATGTGTCACTTAGAAAGATGTGAATGAGATGAATATTCGTGTAGTAGTGGGGAGACAAACCTCGCTCCAAATACGACTATAACATGCAGCTTCATAACCAATAGCACTACAAGGAAAACGTGAAGCTGGATTTGAACCATCCAACACTGGCAAATCTAACAAAATCTGCAGCAGGGAAAAAAAATGAACGAACTAAAAAGAAAGAAATGATAAAAGATTCATAATTGCTCACATGCACAAATTGATAAAGAAATTGCTACAGATTTATGTACCTTTGGATGAAGATGCTTGAATAACTCAACACTGTCAACGTTGTCAGCATAATGTATAATTTGATCAAAGAGACCTAAAAATAGATATAATTTTCAAGTCATGTAGGAACCAAGAAGAAAACTACCAAGTAACTTGGTTGTAATTAGGTACGTTACAGAGGTACATAAATCTATGGTGTTAAAGTGCCTAAAAGAATACACTGACAATCTAATGTGCTAACATGGCAAAACCACGTCTAACAGAGCCAAAGTGCAAACATATCCGCATCAGTCATGTTGTTTCATGCATTATCATACATCCTGTAAATTAAAAAGAGCTAAAAAGTACAGGACCAGCACCACGTACGATAGCACACACCAGGGAACCCCCTATATATATTGTCCCATCCAACTGCTATTGAACTCCAGTGCCTTAATAAACCTAGATATTTTATTTATCCATTATAATGAACCTAGACTTTGGACACCAAAAGCTCCAACCACCATGGTTGCTTTTACCCAACCATAATTAAATAAATCATACATAACCTATCATTACATTCTGATTTTAACATGTAATTGCCAAAGAGCAGGTATAAATTTCTATAATAAAACTATAAAACTGAGATCAAGCTGAACTAGATAAATGGATCATCATCCCAAAAGAACTTTTAAAACCCACAAGATTGGACCACCTTTCCGGTTGGCAATACCTAAATGGTCAGAGGACTTACAATAAAGAATTTATTGCTTCAATTTGAGGGCAGAAAACGAATATCTCCATCTTTTAAGCGATGTACATGTATGTCCTTTATGGGCCTTGTTATGTCCTTCAGATCACCGAAATCAGATAATTACACTGCTGTTATTAAATTTTGGGGCATTAAAAGAAGAAAAGAGGAGGAAAAGTCAATTCTCAGCTGAGAGAAGCCAGATATGAACTTCAAAGATGAGCTCTGGTAACACCTAAAATTTAGAATCAATTATGTTGAAGGGTATATGTGGTTTAATCCAATCGGTGAAATGGAAAAAATAATCAAGGAATTACCAGTTCTTTAGCACCTGAGCAGGGACCTCAACAAAATCTGGACCATAGCCCAGTCCAGAAAATCTCACAAAAGATGCGCGATTGCATATGTGTTGAACCTAAAGACAACATTAACGTCTAATGTTATATGTCCCAGCACCAGAACCATAAGAAGATATTTAGCTGGTTAAGTCTCATGGGAAATAATTTGCAAGGACAAATAACTTTAGTGAGAAGATAATACAGGTTTCGCTTCCAGGACACGTGAAAAAGGAAAAGTTTTGTTTCCAGGACATGTGAAAAAGGATATATAGCATACCACATGGCCAAACTCATGAAAGAAATTAACCACTTCAGAGAATCGTAACAACCACGGGCGTCCATCCATGTCCTTTTGAAATTGAAATAATAACAACACCACAGGGATCTAATTGCATAAAAAAACAATGTATAAGTTACACGTAGATTAGCTTATTAAGATAGTAGTACTAATTATAATCTATGAAATTATGAATATAGCATTTGAAGAGCTGACGGCCACATTAATGGTATCATGGAACGTGTTTCTCAAATCACCACATGAGCTTAAAGAAAAATCAATCACTGCGACGCACAAAGTAAGACCATAATCCAAAGAAGGTCCTTTAAAACTATTAAAAGTGGGGGATGGAGATTGACATTCAGACGGAGAAAATCACTAATGGTCAAATTCTTTATGCTATTACCAACACAAAAAAAAATTGTGTGGCCACAAAGTACAAAAAGTTAACTTTCCCTATGGGCTTTTGTAGTTTAGGAGCACAACCTAACGTACACTGTTTGGTGATAATGCACCATTTTGAAGACCCACAACACAGGTGTGATTATATTTTCCTTCCCTGATCAAAGAAACAACGACATTTCATTTCCATCAAAATTGGGTCACTAATTACACACGCACACACACATTTACACACACCCATGTACGCACATACAAAAAAATGAAAATAAGTGCACTAATAAATGGAAATGAGTGGTATTGGACCTTGTGTAAATATCAAGGTACAAATAGCCCATGAGTTCACCAGAACCTTGATCAAGAACTGAAAATACACGGACATCAGAATGCCAAACTTCAGAATCATCAACTTTCTCAAACGTTAAACCTGCATCAAATAAAAAAAGAAGTTACGCTTTCAGTAAAATAAGGAACAAAGTGAACGAATAAAGTAGATCTCTATATAACATCAATCAACTATTGGTTACTATAAACAATGTGAAGAATATGTAATTACCAAATAGGTCTTGAACTATTTTCAAAATCCCAGATAAAACCAAATTGACAGGAAAGTATTGCTTCAGAGCCCCAAAGTCCAAATTAAAATCTTGCTCTTGAACCTTCTTCATGTAGTATGGTAAATCCTCAATTCCAAATGGAAGCTCTCCTTCCTCTTTCTTCTGATTTCACGCAAGACCTAAATGAATGAGGGACAAAACAAAACCAATGCATGGGAAAACATAAGCATATGCTAAACATTTAACCTTTAAGTCCTTCAATATCTTAAGTTCCTTAGTGGCCAGGTCGTTCAAACTGCCGGAGATGTCCTCTAAGAACTCAAAGACCTGTACATACAGCACGAGAACTTTCAGCTGCATGAAGTTTCTTAAAAAAAAAAAAAGGACTTATTCACCATTTTTCATTAATTTTTAAATTTCAAAAGTTTTACTTCCCTCACCTATCCTGCTATGGTTCTGGACATGGTAACTGTTCAACATTGTGAAAAAGCTAAAATGCTTTGGGAAATGGGATCCTAATCGAAATATTAATCTGGGATGCAACACATGAACAAGGACAGGTTAAGGTATGGACCATCCAACACGTTCTTGAAGCTGCAGATAAGTGAGAAGGGAAAAATACGACCATGCGATCGGTTTGGTTGCTTAATCACTGCTAATGACCCAGAAAAGAAAAACAAAAACAAAATGAGCAAAAGAACCATGAAAATTTATCTACAACTTTAACCCTTTTCTAAAGTTTCCGTTGCACAAAACATGAGCAAAAGGAATGGTAGCATTAAACAAACCTTTGATGGTGTCTTTGCCATTCTAAGATCAACAGCACAATCAGCATAATTTGAATAACCAAGAAACCGAGCAAGCTTATGGCGCAGCTGAACCTAAATCAAAGTGATATAAATAGTAATTAACTTTTGTACGCTTTAATTCAGTATAGCATCAGTAGAAATCATAAGACATGAAAGTGAAAAAGAACTCTATTTTAAGGTACCGAACTATACTTGCTAATCAACTTTTACAAAGATATGCTAAGGCTACGGTTTGAGCTAAAAACCACTGTACACCAAGTAAACTGTAAAAGCGTCTATCAAGGCTCCTACCAATTACAAAGTATAATTTCTTGACACTAAATAGCCTAGATTTGTTCCACCAATTACAGATTACAGTACAATTTCAAAGAAGAAGAGAGAAATTGCATTTCAAGTCAATACGTTTCTACGCTGAAAAAAGTTATTACTTATTTGTTTCAATTTTAAAGTATAAATGGCCTAATATATATATGTGGAAAATTATATATATTATATAATAGAATAAAACAAAACAAAAGAAAAGGAAAAAAAAAACAAACAAAACAAAACAAAAACTTTACCAGATCTTCTGAGACAGAAAGATTGACTTCTCTGCATCTGTTACCATATGCCACTGCTACCATTTTTCTTGTTTTTCCCACCTTAATACACAAAAAAAAAAAAAAAAGGAAAAACATTGAATTAATCAATGTCTGCACATTAAACAACGTCAACACAGTAAGAAATTTGACCCCATTAGCGTTTAATAGATACTTGAACCCACCAACATACCTTACAAAGTTCCAGTACTGGTGCAACATGATTACTCCTCAAAGTGACTTTGAATTTACCATTTGCAGCTTTGTTTAAGGTCTGCATAGGAGTAAATCCATCCAGAAAAGTAACCGTTAATACTTTGAATTATGAAATTGGGTTGTGATGATGATCTCACATTCCTTTTACAAGGATATCTGTAGTATATTCCAAGGCTATTCAAGCCTAAACAATTTAGGCAATTTTTTCTACACCAAAAAATAAATAAATTAATTAACACTTTCGATTTTTTTCCTTGGCCATACTTCATTCTCAAACAATCTTTTTAGGAAAGAATTGTCTCTTCAAAGGCTTCATGTTCATCAGGAGCTCTCCAACATCTATGTAACTATATTCGTGACTATCACTTGATCCCTCTCTATGAAAGAAGATTAATGACTTTACGACACAATGTAGAAACAAAATAAGACAAGCTAAATCAATTGTGGCATCAAATGAAATGATAAATCTCTATAGAAGGAAGGAGAGATTATTAGTTTTCCCTTCTAAACTTGGAAGGTGTCCTGTCAAAGAGGTTGACTTAATAATAAGAAACAAGGAGAAAAAAATTTGCTGCACCTTAAGAAACTCTAAAGGTAGCCCAGCTAGCTCAGCCTCACTGAAGAGAAGAAAGGAATTGTCATCATTCAAGTTTTGGATATATTGAAAGCTAAGGTTATCAATTTGTGTTTTCAATCGCTGCATTTCCTCTCTCTTGGTTGAAGTAAGGTTCAAGCCATTTCGTTCAAAATCTCTCACCTGTCACTGATCAGGAAGGAATCAATATACAGTTTTCTTCTTCTAGCTAATAATAGAAGGAACCATGAAAGACACAACCAAAGAAGGGAAACTTTAGTTGCATAATCAACCATTCATTGAAGAATCATATGCTCGGTATATGTTAAGACTTTTCTCTTGCCAGGAAAAGGGTATATTGCTTTGCTTCAGCATTCATCCATTCCCCCTTTGACACAAAAGCTTTGACAACACGATATACATCCTCACGCTTTCTGAACAATTTTGAACAAGATGACATGTTATTCACTCCTATTCTTAGCAAAGCAAGCTCAAGAGTTTACTTCATTTTGGCTATCCTCCAGATGCTTGAATGAAACTTTAAGTTTAAGTTGAGTGTCATTGCGTAAAATGTAAGTTGTAGATGGAAGAATGCACATCTGAAGAAGTCTCCATTACTCTGGAATGAAAATTTTGACAAAATTGGTTGTTCCTACCCTAAGCAATGAACCACAAAAACTACATGCTCTTATCCCAAAAGGTGATGCACCGGGCCCCTATTAACACAGACCCTTCCTATCATTTGCTGATATTAAATAGCATTCTAGACGGTCAGAGATTTTACAGCACAATACTTCAATATATGTCTGGGAAGCACTGTCTCCCATATGCTATTTTTTTAAAGAATATTGTTTGAAAAAATGAGTCTGAATATGTTATGCCACTTCGACTACAACTATAGCATGCCATAACTAGTGTCTAGATCAAGGCACTAGCACATGGCTGGCTCATTGACAGGTGAATTACCACTCAAAATTCCAAGAATTACTTAAACTGTTTTCTTATTTAGTGTGTGCCGCCAAAAAGGTTTTCTCTTTAGCGTTTGAAACTATCACACGGTACAGCAGTGGCGCCACTAAGTTTGCCAGAGGAAAACGAGGGGGGAAATGAGCAGAAAGTATAAAGATTTGATTAATGAACACAAAAATAGCATTTAACGAAACCTGCACATCAGAATGTGGGCATCTATTCTCCGCTCTGCTTCAGCACTTGCTTTGCGAACATCATCCGAAGAAGATACTAACTTTGGAAAAACAGATTGGACCAACGGAAACTGTTGCGCTTCTAATTCCGCTAGAGGTACTATGGCATTTGTATATGTGACCTGCAAAATGGCAAAGTCAAAAAAGTAAAAGCAACCAAGAACAAACAAAGAGGATATTTTTACCCTTTTTTGTTTCAACATCACTGTATTGACTACTACTTTTTAGTTTAAACTATAGGCTATCCATACACCAAAAAAAGTAGATAATGATAACCAAAAGAAAGAAAGAAAGATACACGGAACAAAATTTCTTTTTCATTTCTAGCACTGGGAATATCGTCTGTCAAATAAACAATTGTGTATTGATTTTATATCTCTTTTGAAAAGTGCAAAGTAAACCAGAGTTGCTTCAAACAACCAAAAGAACGAGTTACTTCACGGACAAGCCCCAGCTCAGAAGCCAAAGAATAGCTTTCCCATTCCATTAATGGGGAAAATTTCGATCAAATCACAAGCTTAAAAAAATCCAAGTCCTGAAAAAATTTAGATAGACTCGATCGTACAACGCACAAATACAAGCCAATCACTGGATTTCATATTAAAAACGTATCAATTTGTTTGTCAGTACCTTTCCAAGAGGCACAGAGGCAACTTCATCGTGAATCTCCTTTGACTTTGCAACAATTTGGTCGGCCAATTTGAGAATCTCCGACGCCGACAAATTTACACGAACCTTAGACCCTGGAAGATCTGGAAATCACACATACAGATTTAAGACCAAATAAAGAAACTGAAATCGCAGATTAAGAGCGTTTACATTGAAGGAGAAGAATACGAGAAGCTTAGAGAAAGAAAAGTCAAAACCTTTCTTCTTCTTCTTCTTCTTCATGTTTTGCTTGCGAGAGTTGTAGACATTGATTCCGAAGTTGACGGCGAGAGCGAGGAGAGCGGCGGCGCCGGTGAGAGCCAGGACTTTCCGGCCTCGCTTCTGCTTAGAAATTTTCTCCTGGTTTCCGTCACTTTCCGCCATTTTTTTCTAGCTCGCCAAACGCAATTGCGAGGGAAATTTTTGTACCTCTAGGCGGAAAAAATAAAGGCCATTGACATATTTATATGCCCAGGCAATAATTTCGATATTTAAAGTTCAAATAAGAAAAAAATATACAAAAAAAGCGACATGTCAGAGATCTGTCCTACCTGCTGTCGTCATCAGACTCGTGGCAATCAAAGCGAGGACATCTGCTCTTTGGTTTGAGACATATCTGCCATGGCACGTGTTCAGAAAATTATTTGAAAATATATCAAATCATCCCATACCTAGTATTTTATATGCCGACTAACAATTAATAACGCGGGTGTTTCGAAAGGTAGTGAAAATCAACGGTAGGAATCATTTATGTAAAAGTTTTATATTGTAGTAATTTTTTTATTGTTATTATAGCATGTGAGAGTTTTTTACTATTCATAACTGAGTTTGTGGTAGAAACTGAGTAACAAGAACCACTGTCAAACATTTACAACGTGTTTAATAAAGGTGGTTAAAATTATTTTTATTATATTATGTACAAAATTTATATTGTCATAATTTTTTTATTTTTGAACGAATGAATTAATTCTGTTGTTATTTCTTGACTAAGAGAATAAAAACAAAGCTTTTGAGTTTTGATGGTATTGCTACAATAAAGGCAAATTGAGAGCAATATATTTTGAAGTAAAGAAGCTGAACTACTATTTTAAAAATCAAAAACATTACAATTTAAAGATTGATTAATAACTACCCACAAACATGATGATCCTAAGATCACGATATAATCACAACCATGAATAACAAAAATAACCAACAGCAAAAAAACAGGAACAACTTGAAACATTCAAATAAACAAAGTTTATGACTCCACATCAGCAGTCCTAAACACATCATCTAACACTCCTTCTTGCTTTAGGAGCTGCAAACGCCAAGTTTTGTCCTTAGAAATTTGAACTTGCTGACCGGCAATGGCTTGGTGAAAATATCTGCAGCCTGATCTTTTGTTTTGCAGTAGACAAGAACAATAACTCCATCTTTTTGTACTTCCATTAAGAAGAATAACTTAATGTTAAAATGCTTAGTTTTCTCATGAAACACAGGAGTATGAGAGATAACAAGAGTAGCTTGGTTGTCAACAAGAATCTCCGTGCTTTCCTCCTGTTCCAAGTTAAGATCGATTAAAATCTTCCTCAGCCACAAAGCTTGATTAACAGCAGCTGTTGCAGCAATAAATTCTGCTTTAGCAGTGGATTGAGCTACAGTTTCTTGTTTTTTTATGCTCCATGCAAAAATACCAAAACCAAGTGTGAAACAGTAGCCTAAAGTGCTCTTCATATCATCAATGGAACCTCCCCAATCACTATCTGAGAAACCAACCAGCTTGAACTCTTTGCACCTTGTGAATTTAATGCCAAAATTACAAGTGCCTTTCACATATCTAATCACCCTTTTTGCAGCCTTGAGATGCCATTCGCTTGGACAGTGCATAAACCAAGCCAAAATGCTTACAGCATTCAAAATGTCAGGCCGACTTGCTGTGAGATACATCAAGCAACCAATCAGGCTTCTAAAATATGCCTGATCAATCTTCTCTGTTCCATCTTCTTTACAGAGCTTTTCCTTTGGGTTCATCAGAGTGCTTATTTCTTTGCATTCTTCAAGTTTAAACTTCTTCAGAATCTCTTTGGCGTATTTCTTCTGACAAATGAAAACTTCAGATTCATTCTGTTTAATTTCCATTCCAAGAAAGAAGGTCATCAACCCAAGATCTGTCATCTCAAAAAACTCCATCATCACTTGCTTAAACTTTTCCACAAGACTCGTGTTGTTTCCTATCACGAGCAGATCATCCACATATAGTGAGATGATAAGAATGTCAGCTCCATTGTGCTTGACATACAATGTTGATTCAGATAGGCTTTTAGCAAATCCCAAGTTCTGTAAATGTTCATCAATCCTGCTGTACCATGCTCTTGGAGCTTGATTCAATCTGTAAAGTGCCTTTTTAAGAAGATAGATTTTGTCTTCTTCTCCTTCCTTTACATGGCCTTCCGGTTGCTCTACATAAATCTCCTCCTGCAGAAAACCATTCAAGAATGCTGACTTGACATCTAACTGGTACACCTTCCAATTCTTTTGTGCTGCAACCGCGAATAAAAGCCTAATGGTATCGATTCTAGCTACTAGTGCAAAGGTATCTGGGTAGTCCACACCGAGTATTTGAGCATATCCTTTGACCACGAGTTTAGCTTTATGCTTGTTGATTGAGCCATCAGCATTAAGTTTGGTTCTGTATACCCACTTGACTCTAATTGCCTTCCTATTTTGAGGTCGATCAACCAACTCCCATGTTTTGTTCCTTTCAATCATTAACAGCTCCTCCTTCATTGCAGCAATCCAATTTTGATCCGTCTTGGCTTTTTCATAATTTGCAGGTTCACATAAAGCAATGTTGCATCTTTGATAAACATCAGAAAGTATTCTTATGCCTCTGATTGGATTGTCATCCACCATGTCATTCTCTCAGTCTCCTATGCTTTGTTCTGCTATGTCCAAAATAGGAAACTTGAGCTTTGGCTCTTTTGAGGTTGGATCCATTTATCATCCCAGTTCCACTCTTCATCTTCCATAAAGTGCACATCCCTGCTTATAATAATTTTTCCAGTTTGTGGCTGGAAAACTTTATAAGCTTTTGCAACAGAACTATAGCCAATGAAGATGCCTGGAAGTGCTCTTTTATCTAGTTTATGTCTCTTGATTTATGGAACATGAGTGAAGCACAAACATCCAAATATTTTAAGGAAAATCAGAGATGGTTTATAACCATACCATGCCTCAAAGGGTGTTTGATCCTTCCCTGCTTTTGTGGGAAGCCTGTTTTGCAAAAAAACAGCAGTGTTTGCTGCTTCAGTTCATAATTGCTTTGGTAGATTCTTTTCATGTGTCATACATTGTGTCATCTCCAATATGAATCAGTTCCTTCTCTCACTTACTCCGTTTTGTTGTGGAGTGTATGGAGTGGTTAATTGATGTTGGATTCCTGCCTATTCACAAAAACAATTGAACAATTCAAAGGTGTATTCCTTGCCATTGTCAGATCTAAGAGTTTGAATTCTACAGCCACTCTCGTTCTCAACTCTGGCTTTAAAGTTCCAGAAGACTTGAGCCACCTCAGCCTTGTGCTTCAAAAAAAAGATCCAACACATACGGGTGAAATCATCAATGAACACAACATAATAGAGAAGGCGTTTTTTGTGGGCCTGTAATATCTGTATGAATTAATTGCAGCTTCTTTGTTGCTCTCCATGTTGCCTTGGGAAATGGTTTCCAGCTTTGCTTTCCAAACTGTCAAGCTTTGCAGTTTGGAATGTGATCATCAAGTTCTCGAAGACCATTTGCCATCATCTTGGATTTCAACTGCAACAACCCCTGATGATGATAGTGCCTGAACCTCTTGTGCCAAACTTCTGTGATATTTTCTTTGACTGGGAACGTAGTTTGCTCCTCCTCTAATGGGTTTAGAGCAAAGCTTTTCCCTTTCATTTTTACTTTGAAAATATCTTGGCCAATTGCATCTTTAATCAAGCAACTTTTGTCTTCGAACACAACTTTATAACCTTTTTCAGTTAGTTGTCCAACACTTAACAAGTTTTGATCAATTTCAAGAACATACATAACGTCATAAATGAACTTTGTACCTGAACAGGTTGAAATTGCAACTGTTCCTTTTCCTTCCACGATTATGTACTTGCCATTTCCAACTCGAACCTTCGATATGTTTGTGTTCCTTAGTTCCCTGAATAGATCCTTGTCATGTGTCATTTGGTTTGTACAACCACTGTCAATAAGCCAACTCTCACTTGATTTGATGCCAGAGAAACATGAAGCGACGAATAGATGATCCTCCTCCTCTTGATTAGAAATCTTTGCCTCATCACCGTGTTGTTGATTTTTGTTTTTGCAGATAACAACTTCATGCCCCATCTGATTGCATTTGGTGCACTTGGCATCTGGCCTTCTCCAGCACTTAAAATGTGGATGAGATCTTCCACCACAATCCTGGCATGGAGTATGAGATCCCTTTTTGTTTCCACCTTTGCGCCTGTTGTTGTTGGCCGTGAATTCTCCAATTGAGCCTTGAAGCTTTTTGCCCTTCTTTTTCTTGTCATTTCTTGAATTTTGTTGATGCTTAATGGACAAGGCTCCCTCAACATCATCTTCTTGCCTCATAGCACTTCTTTGCTCCTGTGCTAATAATGTATTCAATAGCTCTGCCAGAGAGATCTTTGACATGTCCATAGTATTTTTTAAGGATGTAATTATGGCCTCAAATTTTTCAGGCATTGTTACAAGGATTTTTTCAACAATCCTTGATTCTAGCAGAGACGAGCCAAGTAGTCTGATTCGGCTTACAATGCTAAGCAACCTATTAGAATATTCCTTGATGGATTCAGCCTTCTTCATCTTCTGCAACTCAAAGTCACATACCAAGTTTAGTACTTGCATCCTTCGGATCCTTTCATCTCCTTCGTATTCGGTCTTGAGATAATCCCATATCTCCTTTGCTAACTTCAGAGACACAATACGAGTGAAGATTGTGGATGAGACTGCAGCAAACAAGCAGGCCTTTGCCTTTGATTTCTTTGTCGTCTTTTCCTTCTGCGCTTTAATCTGTGCCATGGTGGGATTGTTTGGAAGTGCAGAGATTTCATAGTCTTCTTCCACTGCTTCCCAAAGATCCAAAGCTTCCAAATATGTCTCCATATGTACTGCCCAAATCTGGTAGTTGTCTCCGTCGAACATCGACGGAGCAATAGAGGAGAAATTGGCTTCGGTTTCCATGACGCGTCAAATTCACACACAGATCCCTTAAGAAAAAAAAAAAAAACTCTGCTGCCAAATGTTGTTATTTCTTGAATAAGAGAAGAAAAACAAAGCTTTTGAGTTTTGATGGTATTGCTACAGTAAAGGCAAATTGAGAGCAATATGTTTTGAAGCAAAGAAGTTGAACTACTATTTTAAAAATCAGAAACATTACAATTTAAAGCTTGATTAATAACTACCCACTCAAATCATGATCCTAAGATCACGACATAATCACAACCATGAAAAACAAAAATAACCAACAACAAAAAAACAGGAACAACTTGAAACATTCAAACAAACAAAGTTTATGACTCCACATCAGTAGTCCTAAACACATCATCTAACAGATTCTAATCAACTTTATCAAACACCGTATTAATTTTTCCTTCTTTCTCTCTCTTTCTTTATGTTGGTATCATGTTGGATATTGGCCAATATCATAATGGTATATTTTGGTATTACCAATATAAACAATAACGTGTTGTAGCATTTTCTTCAAGTTATCATAATGGTATATTTTGGTATTACCAATATAAACAATAACGTGTTGTAGCATTTTCTTCAAGTTTTTTTTTATAGTATAAATCAATCAAACTTAAAAGTCGTGGTAATTTTGTAAAGAGCCATCTTATGTTTTGCTTGAATTTGGAGACTAGAAATGGATTGAGCTCAAATTTAGGCTTGGCCCATATAACATACTTTGTAGGGAAATTTTCATAAATGTAAATTTTTAAGATTTATTTTTTACAAATGTCGTATGTGTTTATCTGTGGCACAACTTAACGTATAGTATGAATAATAACGTAATATAAATAAACATAAATTTTAAAAGAATAGTATAACATGTAATTTTATCTATTTCATAAAGTCTGGTTTGTTTTTTCATTTTTGTCATAGTGTTCAAGGCTTCTAGAGTGTTCAGGAAGTGTGATGAACTGAATTTTGAACTGACAACTGTAGCATGTGAAATCTTTACACTACAGCTCACTTTTTTCTGATCATTATAACACTTGAGAACTTTACATTGTAGCAACCAAAAATTTTATTTAGAACTGATTTTGTCGAATACCTTTTTCGTTACAATGTCATTCCAATTATATAGTTCTAATTGTTACAGCGTAAAACTCTTATATACTACAATGTAAAATAAAAATATATTATAGTATAGAACTTTCACATTCTATAGTAAATTAGTTATAACTTTTCGTTTTAACAACGTTGTCAAATACATTTTAATAAAACGTTGCCATATAACTTATTTGAGAGAGTAATCGAAACTACATATTTTGTGAGTCTGATCAAAATTAAAATTTAAACAAAAAAAAGTGGTTAGAATTTCAAAAAGAGTTTTATTGCGTTCTTAAACACCGTAATAGTATGTTAGTCTGAAAAAGTCTCACGCGGACTATAACCACAAATAAAATATGCAGTATGTGTATATAAACTCTTGGTTGTCCTCTTGTTGCAAGATGATTTTGCAGGAGTTCTACCCAATAGATTTATAACTTGGTGTAGAATGAGGAAAAATAAATAAATATTATTATTGTATTTTCTTAAAACGTTGGATCATAGCATATTCTGTAATAACATAAAAGCGTGTGTAAATTTAGTAAAATTAGATAAAAATATAAAAATTTAAATTTGTGCATTACTAATAATGTAATCTACCTTATTAATAGTTCTCCGATTCTTTAAAAAAATTCTCATTGTTTTAGGCCCTTTTTTTATTCCATAATAATGAAAAAAGCAAAAGAAGGTGGTTTGTGCTCTAGTGGGATTTGTTGATAATCAAAATTCTGACCTTTTTTGTTGAATGGTAGTTGGCAGGGGACAAAGAAGTGTTTAAGTTTGGATTTCCTTATTCTTGTCTTGAGGATTGGGCCACACAATCCTCAAATTTTTAGTGAAAACATACATCACACTTGTAATTAATGACCATGAAATGCACTTTAAACAATAGGGTATATTGATATTTCCACTTAAGCATAAAAGTCACAAGATTACGATGCAACTCTTTTTTTTTTAGTGAGACGATGCAACTCTTTATTAGTAAGTTATGGCCATTTATTTTGTACATATTGGTTAGCAGAGTAGCTAATTAAGTTGCTTAGATGGCAATTGGAATCTATAGGTAGGTCTAATGAATTGAGATTGAGTGATGCAATTAGAGTGCACCTAACAAATCCAAATGTGAAATGTATGCATGTTTTTTCCTTATTTGACAAGTATACCACAAGAAAACCATTGGTACTACGGGTAGATCACATGTTTATAGTAAAATAAACACTTCCATTTGTTTTTCAAAATCCATCCAATAAAAAATTAAACACCATCAACTCAATTAATACATTTATTATGCAAGGCAGAGTCGCTTTGAACTTCAAAGTCAAGGGTGATTATGAGGCATGTTTATTTTTAGAGAAATGGTAAGAAATTTTACTTTTTTAAAACTAAAAAGGTGTTTAGAAAAACTTATTAAAACTAACTTTTTGGTTATGCAATAATGTAAAGGTCTCACATGCTATAGTAAAAGGTAAAAAGTTGCTATAATGTAATGCTCTTATATACTACAGTGTTTTAAACCAAGAAGTTGGTTCTAACAAACTTTGCCCCGTTTGTTTTTATTCTCATAATTTTTAGAAATGTTTTCATACGCTTTTCAAGGTAAAAATTTTAAAAACACTCTCAGTACAATTCCCAAAAAATTATTATTTTCCAAAACAAAAACATTTTCACTTATTTTGAAAACAATACCAAACGGCCCCTCTATAATTCTAGTAAATGTCAAGTTTTGAAAATATTTGTAGTAAATATCATCTTTATGATGTAAATAGTTTATTTACCCTATTGTTTATGGTATAAGTGATTCTTGTTTAGACAATAAATAGATTTACGCTGTAAATAATATATTTACCTCATTTTTTACAATGTAAATATTTCTTATTTACAGAGTAAATAAGTTGCTTACATTATAAATTTTACATTTACTACAAATATTTTCAAACTCGATATTTACTCTCAAAAGTTTCAAAAATCTAATATTTCCATAATTCTCCATTATTTTTATAAGAAAAGTTTTACACATTTCTTTATATTTTATATAAGCTTAAAATATAAGTTGTTAAAGGTTAAAAAAACTAAAACAAAGTGGTAATTTGCTATCCTTTTTCTCTCTTTATTTATTTTTTTTCAAATATCAGGTTATTATTTTTCTTTTATTTCATTTCTTACAATTTGAATTTTAAGGGTAAAAATTACACTAGATGACATGGTACAAGCGTTGAATTAAAATATGTCAACATATATGAAAATAATAATTAGCATATTAATATTAAATTTTGTTACTTGTAAAATGTTTCAATTTTTTGTTATGTTTCAACATAACTTGTGAGGTTATATTATCTATCTAACCACTTACCTGTTAAACACATTTGAACCACAATTCAAACTTTTATTTTAGCATTTGCTTTAAAAAAAAACTTGAAAAAAAAAAATTTGTCCCAACTTTTTAAACCTAACGGGCCATAATTTCCACCTAAGTGGGCTTCATTGATCATCGACCTGACTGGTGGCATCGGTAATGCATATTTATCTAATTTTAACCTAAAATATTTAAAAACAATGGTGTTTTAATTTTTATAGAAAGTAATTTATTTCAAATTTTGCAATCGAATTAATAAAATTGAAAAACAATAACAAAGAAGCAGTATTTCTCGAATTGACCCCACTGTCCTAATAGCCCAAACCATTTACGAGGCTGTTTGGCTGCGTGGTTCCCACCACAAACTCAGTCACGAACAGTGTAAAACTCTCACATGTTATAACAATGATAAAAAATTTATTACAGTATAAAGCTCTCATATGCTACAATAAAAATAGTTTTAACTAATGGTTTCCACCACCCTTCCAAGCATCATATACATCTCTTGTTCCGTTAATTGGACCTAATGGGCCTCCACTAACGACGCCGGAATCGGTGAATCAATTCGGTTGATACGGACCCAGATGATCCGATTCGCCCAATAAGATTAGCGGACACCACCGGAGGGCCTCAGCCCGCAGACGGCCGAATTAACCCCTAATATCCCCGTGCTCAAATTTTCTCGCTTCTCTTCGGTAAGCGAGAAAATCAACAAGCAAAGCCATGGCTCCGAAGCCCAAAGAGAAACCGAAGCCCTCACCGGCAGCGTCGCAGCCTCCCCCTCCTATCGAAGATCTCTTCGCCTCTCTCAACAAGCACATCCAGAGATCCGAATTCGAACAAGCTGTCAAAATTGCAGATCAAGGTTGAAACTCGTTTCTCTCACATCTTCGGTGCTTCAACCTTGCGTCATTTTCTCTTCTGAATTTTCTTATTTAATTGTATTTTGGAGAAATTGATCTGTTTTCTGTTCGCAGTTCTCTCAATTGCCTCTGGAGACGAAGACGCAATTCGATGCAAGGTCGTGGCTCTGATCAAGGCCGATAGCATCGAGGAGGCTCTTTCCGCCATTAAGGCTTCTCAGAAGCCTCCAGTGGATTTCGCCTTCTTCAAGGTTGATTTGGCTGCTTCCGATGAATTAGCGTACCATTGATTAGGGAAAATTTTTTAACTTTTTTTGTGTTTTCTGATTCACTTCAATTCTGATTTTGGACTCGCATTATATTGATACGATACAATACTGTAATACCGGTTAATGCACTGTCTGAAGACTAATTTTACAGTGCTGAATTCGGTGCATGTTTGTAGTTTTTCATTAATCTTGTGACAACCGAAATTTCTACAACCAAATAAAACTTTAGGTAGCAACAGTTGAGCAAATAGTTTCTAATTATGTTAATTTGTATTGGAAGATTGTAGCCAGATGTTTTATAATTTTTTGCATGAGCATAGTGTTTTGATCAATGTAGTTGAATGGTTTTCCTCTCTTGATTTGAACTTTTGTTTGATTATTATTTATTTATATTTTTAATGTCTTCTGATGCATCCAGTTCACTTCGTATATATAGTTTCGTTCTCGTATAAGTTCAAATTGGTTTTAGTGGTTTTAATGCCACAAAAGTCATAAACTTCTTAAAATGTGGCGATTTTTTTTCTTGCATAGATATGTTTAAGTACACTTGTGTGTACGTTTGACTCTGTACAACAATGTAGAAACATAAATATAGGTATCTTGTTGATGTTTTGTTTCTCTACTTTGATCCCCGAATAGGCATACTGCTTGTACAGACAAAACAAGTTAGATGAAGCTCTGCAGTCTTTGAAAAATCAAGAAAGAAATTCCACAACCATGTTGTTGGAATCTCAAATACTATACCGCTCTGGAAAATTGGATGCTTGTATGGACATTTATCAGAAGCTTCAAAAGTCCAAGATAGACTCTTTGGAGATAAATTATGTTGCTGGCTTGGTTGCTGCAGGAAGGGCTTCAGAAGTACAAGGAGTGATGGAGGCACTAAGGGTTAAGGCAACTAGCAGCTTTGAATTGGCGTTTAACACTGCCTGCTCTTTGATCGAGAAGAATAAGTACACCGATGCGGAACAACTCCTGCTGTCATCCCGAAGGTAATATTCTTGATGGAATTTAGCTTATATTCTACTTGCTGAGCAGCGAGTACAATTATTTTCATAACGTAGCTATCCTTTTTTCTTTTTAATGAACTGCAATTTTCTTTTAATCACTGTAATTTCTCATCTTTAATTTGTACTCCTAACTTTTGCAATACAAATATTCACAATAAACATATGGATAGATGACTTGCTTGTTTTCTGTCAGAATTGGTCAAGAAACCCTAATGGAAGAGAACATACCTGATGACGAAATAGAAATAGAATTGGCACCAATTGCTGTCCAGCTGGCCTATGTTAAGCAGGTAAATTGCAATAGTCAATGACTCAACTAAAGCCTTGTATGGCGTTGGTTCCAACCAACAAACAGTGTGAAGCTCTCAGCAGCTATAGTAAAAAGCAAAAGGCTATGATGTAAAACTCTTACATGCTATAGTTTTCAAACCAACATTTTAGTTTCAACCACTCTCTCAAACACCCTATAAACTGAGGTTTAAAAAAAAAAGAATAAGAAAAAGTTTCCACTATGCTTCTTAGATAATATTATAGTGTCAGGGATATTTCTTTTTAGATTTCAGTATTCTACCTTGCTGAGCTGCGGTAATTCATGAAGCTCTTTTTTTTTTTTTTTGGCATCTTTAACAGCTCCTTGGGCATACACAAGAGGCAACTGAAGCATACACTGGTATAATTAAACGAGACCTGGCAGATGAATCGTCACTTGCAGTGGCTGTGAACAATCTCATTTCAGTAAAAGGTCCAAAAGATGTTTCAGATGGTTTGAAGAAATTTGATAGGTTAAAAGAGAAAGAGATGCAAAACTTTCAGCTTGCCCGTGGTCTTGATTTAAAGCTCTCACCTAACCAAAGGGAAGCAATATATGCAAATCGGATACTGTTACTCCTACATGCAAATAAGATGGATCAGGTTGTTCCACTTACTCTTTTGTTATACTTGTTTTTTCAAGTTATAAATCTTGCGGTGCTCTTGCTGTCTTGCTGTCTGACTCCTTAATGGTTAAAAACTATAGGCTCGAGAGCTTGTTGCTGCACTTCCCGAGATGTTTCCTGATTCTGTGACGCCGGTACTGCTTCAGGCTGCAGTCTTGGTCAGAGAAAATAAAGCTGGGAAAGCTGAAGAAATGTTAGGTCAGTTTGCCGAGAAGTTCCCTGAGAAGTCCAAGGTTGTTCTTTTAGCAAAGGCACAGGTAGCTGCTGCTGCCAACCATCCTCAAGTTGCTGCTGAGTCCTTGGCTAAGATACCCGATATTCAGCACATGCCCGCCACTGTTGCAACCCTTGTTTCTCTTAAAGAGCGTGCAGGAGACATTGATGGTGCAGCTACTGTGCTTGATGCTGCAATCAAATGGTGGTCAAACTCCATGACAGAGGACAACAAGCTTAGTGTAATAACGCAAGAGGCTGCTTCCTTCATGCTCAGGCATGGCCGAGAAAAGGATGCCGCCCAACTATTTGAGGAGCTCGTGAAAAGTCATGAAAGTGTTGAAGCATTGGTTGGACTCGTAACTACCGTTGCTCGTGTGGATGTTAGCAAAGCAGAAGCTTATGAGCAGAAGCTGAAACCATTGCCAGGACTAAATGGGGTCGATGTGGATAGTTTGGAGAAAACTTCTGGGGCTAAACATGTTGAGGGTGCTTCTCTTGATAAGGGCACCGAAGCACCCGAGGAGGGTAAGAGTAAGACAAAGGCAAAGAAAAAGAGAAAGAGGAAGCTGAAGTATCCTAAAGGATTTGACCCTGCAAATCCAGGACCTCCTCCGGATCCAGAAAGGTGGCTCCCTAAGAGAGAGAGGTCGAGTTACAGGCCCAAAAGAAAGGATAAGAGAGCGGCTCAAGTGAGAGGCTCACAAGGTGCGGTAGTTAGAGAGAAACATGAAGCTGGTTCTGCTGGTGCCAGCTCCAGTACTACAAATTCGAAATCAAACCAAGCTAATACCGCAAAAGGTGCCTCACAAAATTTATCAGCAGAACAACCCAAGCCTAAGTCAACGAGAAAGAAGTCTAGGAACTAATGAGGAGGATCCCTTACTTTTCCATTTTTCTTATAGCACACCTGGGCAGATTTTGCATAAGTTACGCTCCTGTTGTCTTTGGTTACTGACTCTGAGATTTTGTAGTTTATTTTTGGCTGTGGTGTTTTGATTTTAAACAAGTAAAACCAAGTGACTAGTCATTTAGCCATAGAGCATGACAGATGGGCTTTGTGAAACTTGGCTGTTGCTTTTGTTGTTTTTCCGGTATTCAACTATACATTTCTGCCAGGAAAATTGGAAGCCTTGGATAATAAACAATTGTTTGTTCGTTAATGGAAGAGAGAAAAGGCTTAATTTATGATGTAGGCTGTTTTTCCCTCACGTGGTGCAGATATGCTTCCTTCCCATTTTTGCCTTGCATTTTTTTTTATGCAAAATGTTACTTTGGATCCGACAATTGGCTGGTTCATGATGCATGCTACACAGCTCATGAGAGAATGTTGCTGCCTACCCTCCTCGAATGGCCCATGTCGGGTGTGGGATGGCTTTCTTGCACCCAAGTTAGCTCACCTTGCGTTCAGAAGGGGGGAAATAAGACACAATTTTCAAGAAAATATGACAATTTAACGAAACTTGATATATAGGGTGTTTAACAAAGGAGTCATAATAATAAAAACCTCTTACATACTGTAGTAAAAAGCAAAAAATTACTAAATTGTAAAACTCTCGTATATTACAATATTTTTAACTAAAATTGATTCTAATCATAGCTTTAACTTACTTTGTCAAACCCTAATAATGTTCAAGGTTCGCAATTGTACTCAATATGTATCATTTTTTTCGTAGCTTACCATACAAGTATAATTTTTTATAGTTATAGTGCTTTCATCTAAGCTCTTTGGCAGAGGTTGTGCTGTCGGTAAGATAAGAGCGCTGTTTCTGTGATAGACGTTGGACAATGGCAAGGGGTGATTGTGACTTCCTTGTGATTGAAAGCCCTTTTTTTTCCCTCCGTAAAATGAGCAATGAAGGAAAGGACAGGAAAGGCATTTTTGGATGTGTAATGTTTCTTTTCTTCGGCCACAAATATTTCAGTTACCTTGCCTTAAAGGGTTACCTTAGGCATAGCTTTAGCAAGGCGTTGTTTCAGAAGAAGTCCAAGTTGTAAAAGGATTCTAAGGATATCGTCCACTCCCTGCCAGGCACAAGAATTTATTCTCCTCTAAAGCTTAGAATATTCTTAACACGATGATGGCCTTTTCACATAAAATATTCCAACGTTAAAATAAATAAGAATTAGTAGCCAACTAGAGAGAGAGAGAGAGAGAGAGAGACATTTCTAACCTGTTTCTTGTGGCCCAAGGCCGAGGCCAATTCTAATCATATTTTGGTGATATTGTTGGATTGTCAAAGGACGAACTAGGAGTCTTATTTTTCTTTTCCCTTTTCCTTATTTTATTATAATAATAATAATAATTATTATTATTATTATCATTTTGTTGTTATTATTATTGTTCTTTTAGAGATGGTAGGACTTCGGGTGCAAGCAACCATTTCCATTAATTATCATTCAATATGGTTTTGTTACTTTTGGTCAGTTGTTAGATTAGAATTTCTTCTTCCTATTTATAATTTTCAAACCCCACTTCCAACAAATCACCTTCCGATGGGGAAAAATAGAATGCAAACAATAGAGAGGGAGAATATATATTAAATAAATATATTTATATTATTATATATTCTATATATTTTCTTTTTCTAAAGTTTGTTCATTGGATTCGGATTATTCTTGATAATGTCAAAGCCACCCAAGCCCAATCAAATGAGCCGAGCCATTGAAGGTGGGGTCATCTCTGACCTTTTCCTATCGCCACAAAACCCAATGCCGACTCCAATAGACAATAACACATTCACCAATTTTCCAATATTCTAGCAAAAAAAAAAAAAAAAAACATAAATTCTTTGATATACTTTTTTATTATATTTTGATGATATTTTGAATAAATCAATTTTTCAAGATTTCAAAAAAGGAACCTAAACTAGTAAAGTTCCACATTATTTGTCTGATTTGGACTCTTGTCTTTCTTTATTCCTAAAATATTTCTATAATAATATCACGACACATTAATTAAAATATTACGTAACTAAAAATCTCATATGAACTTGTAATATTTAAGTGTTTGTATTGCTTTAATATGTATCTTTCTTTTTCTTAATTGTAATTTACCTTTACAGGGCAAGTATACTTTCTCTTTTAAAAAGGGACACGTTATTCTAAAATAAAGACTTTATTTTATTTAATAAGGTGTTTGGCTAGCGGTGAAAATTATTAGTGGGAACTGTTTTTGTTATAATATGTGAGAGCTTTACAATATAATAATTTTTTTTACTGTAATATATAAAAATTTTACACTATTTATAACTGAGTTTGTGGTATAAATCACCCTTAGCCAAACATTATTTAAGTCAATTTGATTACCGTGAATAGGAAACTTTGGTCTTTTTATTATTACCCATTACACGTTACTAAAATTAATCAATCCACGTCGCTAATTCATGCCGAGGAATCAAAGATCTAACGAACTTCCTGATAACTTGACGGGCAATGCTTTTTTCCCCCTTTCTAAAGGTGGATATAAACAGCGTTTTTTTTTTTTTTTTTTCAGAGGGATGTAAACTAATTATGAGAAGTGGTTAGCGTATTCTTTTTTTTTTCTGTCTTTTGAGATATGAACTCCCTTATCTTATTTTTTATATAAATAATAATCTATAAAATTATAGATTTTATGTATCAGACAATACTTGTAGTGTAAAAATAAGAAAAATAGTATTATTAACATTTCTCACAAATTATTACTGGGGCATGAATTAGCCAAAAAAAACATAGAAACTAATCTTGTATTTGGTAAGAGTGGATTTTATTACTTTTTTAGTTATAAACAGTATAAAATTCTTGCATGTTATAACAATAATAAAAAAATTACTATAATATAAAACTATTATATGCAATAATATAAATAGTTTTAACTATCGACTCCATTGCCTTTTTTAAACACCTTATTAAATGTCTATTATTTTTATTTTGGGAAGCCATCGTGAAGTAACCCAATAATTTTTTTTTTTTTTTGGCAGAAAAAGTTACTCAATAATTTAATAGAGGGAAAGGACAATTTTTTTCTTTTTTTTAGAGAAGGGAAAAGACTTTTTTTAGTAAGCGTACTAGCATGTAATAAAAATAGAAGTGGGTTCCTTCTCCCGTTACATCTTAATGCGAAGAAGAAGCAACTCTTCTTAACTCTGCCACGTATGCTCTTTTATGGCTTTAGTTTTTTTTTTTTTTTTTTTGAAAAAGGCTTTTGATTTTTTCTAAATTTCTTTTTCATAAAAGATTTTTTTGAAATAAAACATAAAGTTTGCATCATCAGTACTTTTTTTTTAAAAGTTGTATAATTTGTGATGTGTTTTTGATGATTTCTTTCCACTTTAAGCACACTTTATAAATTTTTTTAGAAATCACTTTATATATATTTTTACCTTATCATTTTGTATAGAAGAAAATTCCTCATTTTTAATTTTTTTGAAAAAACAAATTTCCCTTTTGCAATAAGGATTTTGGACATTTCACTGTTGCTTCTTTTTTTCTTTTTTCTTTTTTCTTTTTTTTCAATCTTTTTCAATATACAACTATACAATAATATTTTAGGATGTGTGTCTATATATATCTATATATACATATATATATGCACACTCTCTCTCTCTCTCTCCTTGTTTCCTTAAACTCGATCGACAGGCTCTCACCTCCTCCGGGTCGAATTTCAACCAGGGAAAAAGAAC
>CAMOHE010026912.1:34840-71165 GCA_946598075.1 Artocarpus hirsutus
ACCCCCCCCCCCCCCCCCCAAAAAAAAAAAAAAAAAAAAAAAATCCCTAGCGAAGAACAAACAAACCCTAGAAATCTCACATCCAATTCCCAGAGCTCACGGAAAATCAAAGAAAAGAAAAGCTTCTTCTTTGCTATTATCTGTTTATGCGAGGATTCTTCTTCGACGCCAATAGGCAGTCTCACGCCGTCGATTGCGTTTCTCTCAATTGAAATTAGGGTTTCCTGGTAATCGATTTACCATTTCGATATTGCTTATCACTTGTTTTCTCCCAGTTTATTTGATCTAGTTTATCGTCGTTCTCGTGTTTTTCTCCCTCTGCAAACCCTAGTTTTTCTGTTTTGTTAGGTTAGACGGGGAAAAAAGGAAACAAAAAAAAAAAAAAAAAAAAGAAAAGAGGAAACAAAAAAATCAATTCTTTGATTCTTTATTGTGTATATCTGAATTGGATTAGGCTCTCAGCATTTTAGGTTTCTCATTCTAGCTATTTTTAGGTTCTTTTACAAGAAGCTCTGTGAAATTTTTGGTGCGTTGTTTTAGTTTGCTATCCGAAATTGAGGGTTTTCTTGGTAGATCTTCCACAGAAATTTCCATTTTTGTGCCCTTTTTTCCTTTCCTTTTTATTCCTTTTGTCCATCGTTTATCTTTTAGACCAAAAAAAAAAAAAAAGAAATCTAGGGTTTCGTGTTAGATTTTCAGGGGAAGGATTGAATAGAGTGTACATACGATGGCGTTGAATTTTTCGCATCGACCTGTCTTTCCTGGGCATCTTTCCGAAGAGAATTTGGTCTCGCCGATCCGAATTGCTAATGGATGCCTCCTGGAGGGCATGCCAGAGAGGAATCGGGATGGATTTGGTAGGCCGTGGCATTCGTATCGGGAAGTTGAGAATCCGTTTGATTTTGGGATGGACAGATTTGATAGGGGTGGCTCACAGGATTCAGTTTCGAACGACATTCTTGATCTTCTGCCTTCGGATCCCTTTGGCATGGATATAAGTACTACTGTCACTGCACTTACGGGTTGGCTCGAGGATTTAGAGGTGGACTATGGCAGATACGAAGGGGATGAGGCTGTGGCGAGTGATGGGAGCTATCAGCTTCTTGCGGAACTGAATGTTATTTGGAACAAAGCCATGAGGTGCCAGGGTTTCCCTACAAGTGCAGGGATCGATGGTGATCATAAATCTAATATTGAAAGTGAGTTTGGTTGGTCTTCTGTAGATGAGGGAGGGGCTGGTGCATCTTGCGTTGTTGATTTCGGACTAACTTCTGCTGAGAATTGCACTCCAAGTTTCAGGAGTGGAAGTTGGGGTGTTGATAGCACACAGAGGGATAATAATAATGCTATTTTTCCCAATGAAGATGGAGGAGCTCCTAATGGCGGTTTACTTTTTGCCCTTGGTCATATGGGTGTGCGGGATCTTCTTGTTCTTGAAAGCGTATGCAAATCTCTGCAATCTGCAATTCGCGGTGAGCCTTTTTTGTGGACGACTATTCACATAGAGCAACCGTTGAACGAGAAGCTTACCGATGACATTCTTTTGCATTTGACTAACAAGGCTCAAGGTAATCTAAAATGCTTGAGCCTGGTGGAGTGCCCGAGGATTACTGATGATTGCCTGAGGCGCGTGCTTGAAAGCAATCCTAAGCTAACTAAGGTCAGTGTTGCCTTCATTTTATCAATTTTAGTTCTCAGCCTTTTAATTCCCTGTTGCTGCTGCGCAATGAGTTTTATCTCCTGTTGCTGCTGCGCAATGAGTTTTATCTCCTGTTGCTGCTGCGCAATGAGTTTTATCTATCTGTGTCATTTCGTGAGTGTTTCATTTTGATTGTCGTACCTTGTGTAAAAAGCTGCATAATTCACTTGCTTTTTGGAGCTCAAGTGCTGACTCCTTCCGTTTTTCATTTGCTATGTTGGTTAACCGAGAATGGGCAAATGCCCAAAACTATTATTTAAGTCTATTGGTTTTGTTGTGGGTTTAAATTGACCAAGTAACAAAGCTTTTTGTTGATCGTCTGTTTTTTATGTTTCCCTTTCCTTTTGATCCTCAAAGCTAAGTAACACCATCATTGTTAAATTTGCTTAACTATCTAATCTTTGTGTGTTCCTTAATGCATTATCTTCAGTTTGCTCTCATTTTCCTCGAGCATGGAATGCTTTACTTGTTTTCGTTTGTGCCAAGACCCAGCATATTTATCGTGATAATAAACTGAGGAATAGTTTCTTTATTTTTGCAGTTAAGTGTGCCTGGATGTACAAGGCTCACGATCGAGGGCATCATGAATAGCATAAGGGCTTTCAACTCCAGTGGAACACAGGGTGTAAAGCATCTACGGATTGGCGGGATCTATGGCGTGACACCGAAGCTTTTTGGAGAGATGAAAGTACTGTTGGGCACAGATGACCGCACTGATGGCCAGATGCAGCAGAGTGCCCGGAAACCACGTTTCCATATACGAGGAAGCCTTTATCTTCCAAGTGACGATGATCGTGAAATCGATATCGAAACTTGTCCTAGATGCCAGAACCATAGGCTTGTTTATGATTGTCCTGCTGAGACTTGTCAAGGGAAAGATCATGCTACTCAATTGTGCAGGGCATGCACGCTTTGCATACCACGCTGTGTTGAGTGCGGTAGGTGCATTACCGACAATGAGTACGAGGAAACATTTTGTCTGGAATTGCTTTGCTTTGTCTGTTGGCATGAGGTGAAGAAGTTGGAAGAGAATCAGAATGGAAAGCTTGATCTGATTCTGTCCAAGTCTGCTTTTCCAGTTGAACAGAATCATAGTTTTTCTCTTCACGGCTAGAGACTGATTACCTGTACAGGCCTGTTGGTTTCAAGTTATGGTTCGCGAAATAGCATATACTTGGTTGGTTATTCAGACAAGTATTGGGAAGAAGAAGAAGAAGGCTTCATGTCGGATAATGACCTCTAAAGTCACATGTCTCTGCAGTTGGGTTCAGTGAGAAAAATAAAAACAAAAATTAAAAAAAAAAGGAAGAAAAAAATAAAAAGAAAAAAGGGGTTGAAGAGTAGGAACTTGAGAAGTGTCATAATGTCTATGCAAGCAGTGCCCAGAGAAAGAATCTTGTTCCCTGGCGACTCTTTTGGTTGGCTCTGACACGTTAGGAAGTTCTCTTGGAGGTGTTATGTTTTTGGCCCATAAATTGCGGTGGTGTCATCTGAGTTTGGCCTCAAACCGGATTGTGGTGTGATCTATATGCAGTGGTGACACTCGGATTGCTATAATTTTGAAGAAGAAAGTGAAAAAGATGATCTGTCTGTCTATTGTCTTATTACTTGGTCATTGAATGAAGAGCTCATTTATTTGTTGTTACCTGCTTGCTTGGGAAGATGGAATATTGGTTATTATTCTTCATGCTATGCAACTATGCAGCTGTTGGTGTTATTTAGTGTACACTTGGAACACACTATATAACAATTATGTGATGCAGTCAGCAAACTTGTTTCTCTATTGTTCAGAGTTCAATGCTTCTGCCGTTATATTAATGATTGATTGTTTTTCTTTCTTGTTCCGCACTCCATGTAAAACAATTATTTTTACCTTTCTTCCATGGTCGTTGCCATGTATTGTACCATGTGTCTACTTTTTCCCTTGGTGGGATTTTGCGTGGTCCCAGGCGGTTTAAGGCCGTGGCAAAAAATGCTTATAATTGGCTACAGGACTATATTCATCAGTAGATACGTGTTTTGTTGTCCTTGTACCTTTGCAATTCTGATCCCTTTGTGTATGTGTGTATATAATTATTGGAGGGAAAACTAAAAATAAATATGCATGTGTATGTAATAAAGCGTATGTGCATGTAATAATTTTTGTGTATTTGTGTTATATGTTGGTGTGTGTGGTCAAAATAAGTCACAAAATAAAATCTGCAGTTGGAAAAATTGGAAGATTTTTCTCTGAATCGTACGTGAAATTATTTTCATTTGCTGTTGATGAAGGGAGGATGAATTATATCTGCATGTAAAACATTTGTTTCTGCATGTCAAAGTCACGAAGTAAATAACTTTTATACACTTTGTATCAAAAGTGGCATTTTAACTCCCAAAAAACAAAAGTGGCATCTTTAACGATATCATATCAATAAGAGAATTTGGAGGTTATGTAGCCCTCTACATTTTTATTTCTGCAGACGCGTAAAATATGAAAAACCCGTCATTATATTGAACAAAGAGCTGGATCTTCCATGGGATTTTTTCCCCCGAGCAATAGAATATAGCGTTTCTTGATGGGCATTGGCGGCATTGTTTGCTCGAGTTCTCAAGGCTGATTGAGACTAACATTCACGAAGAAGACGTGTTTTTTGTTAAAAGGCAAAAAATAAATAAATAAAAACAAAGATGGTGAATCACGGAACGTGTAGTAACATAATATTTCAATGCCCTTCATTATAACATCTTTCACAGATACAAAACTATGAACAACCGTGTCATCCAATTGAACAAGGACCAAAAAAATGAAAATCAAAGAAAACAAAACAAAAACCAGAAGTTTTTCAATGCAAGAAAGAGAGAGAGAGAGAGAGAAAAGACGGTTTCAAGATTCTGGTCCAAGGGACAAAGAAAGGCTCTCTCAAATTTATGCATATATCACTTTTGAGATTTCTTCCGAAGCTCTTTCATCCATTTGAAACTTAGAATTGATTTTCCGATTTTGCTCTTGGACCCATCTTTTTTCTTCTTCTTATCATCGCTTGCCGCTTCTGGAGGAAGGTCAGAATTGTAGTCCCATTGATCTGCCCAGGACAGCCCAGAATCCATCTCTAGTTTAAATCACTTTTTTTTCCTCTCAAGTTCAATTCTTGGAAAGGGGCTTTTAGGGGCAGAGATTTCGTAATATATTATATGTTATTTCAATTGGATGTTGTCTTGATCATTTTCTTGTATTTGAGTGGTGAAAGAGGTGAGGTTCGTTTAAAAGTTGGTTAGTTGGATAACCTGTATTAGAGATTTGTCATGTCTAGTCTTTTGCTTATTTTAGCCTCCATTTCCTTTCACTAATTTGGTCTTGTATTTTGTACATAGGAAGATATTTCACTAAAATGTTTTATCATTTTGGACCTTTGGTTGACTTAATCTCTATGGCTTAGGATGAGTTTGGTCCATCCGTACATCAACGGCAATCCTAGACGGTATATATTCAGTTGTAACCATTCATGCTTTTATAGACTACCCAAATTTAAAAAGGGCGTTGTTAAGTTGTTATCCTCATATTTGAGGAAGAATTAGGAATGCTTTTTTTTTTTTTTTTACTTTGGGATGGGAGAGATTCGAACTTTTTACATTTAGATGGAGTCGGGTGTAGTTTCACTGTTAGACTATCCCTGCAACCACAAAAAATGCTTTCCTTGTACAATTGACACATTAACTTATCCTGCACATTCCAGTTATGCGTATAAAAATCCTTAACCAACTTAAAAATTCAAAATAACACCGAAATACCCACCAATGAGCAAAGAAGATTCCCATATAAAAAAATGATCGTTAATCAAAAAGAGGGTTACAGCATGTGATGAATTGATCCAAATTTTCACTTGGGGCCATCATGGTCCATAAAACTCAACATGACCTGCAATTTCCCTGCAAAACAACTTCGCTTTACCCGCTAACTCCATGCTTTTGAAAATGGCAAGCCCTGTTTGTTTGTGGGTAGAAGTCGGTTTGTACGCCTTGGCCTCTTCTTCCCTTCCCAGCGCCAAGGCCTCCCTAGCAGGAACGACGTTTTCCCACCAAAACTCGCGCAAAATCCCGTGCATCAGCTCCCAATAACTGCGCTCCCTACACACACGAAATGTGGTACTCCCATTTGGTGTCCAACAATACAAGTCAAGCCAATCCCTGTCCATTATCTCCATTTGACCCTGAACCTGAGGCATGTAATAGAAAGGCATTTTAGACCAAGGAAGACCCGTCTCAGGCTTCCCTTTGTTGTATGGACATTTGACTTCCAAAATCCCACCACCCTCTTGCAAGCAACTGAGCAAACCATCAGGAGACGCACCGAGCCAACCAAACCGTTCCTCAGCGTGAATTGCAAATCCAAGCGAGCTAACTTCACGGCCTGTAATGCTTTTGTACCTGTCTATCGCCGCTGCTTCGTTGAGAACACCCCAATCCATGGCAAACTTTTGAGCGCCTTCGGCAATTGGCGCTGTCTCTGATGCAAATACCTTCTCGTGCCAAAGCTCAAACCGACGATTCCCTTTCCAAAATCCCAAGGCAGTGCTGAATGTGCTCGTGGTTAGCTTGTCCTTCCGAAGCGCGAACCACTCCTCTGAGCGTTGGGGAGTGTTGGATTGTGTGACATGTGAAGCCAACACAAATGATGACGGCGATTGGATTATGAGAGAGTCATCGTGCGAGATCAATTCCGAAGTGTATGTGGATAAGCTTCTCAAATTTCTACTACCACGTTCCCTCGTAAAAGCAACCGATTTTCGGCAAGTTCCGTAGAATCTAGAAGTGTAGGACTTGCACATTGCAAGAATCCCAGTGTTGTTCCTAGCCATTTCGTTCTGGTGAATCATCCTACAAAAGCCACACACTGCTTGAACGTTAAGCACCAGAATCTAGATCAAAAAGGTTTTTCTTTGTTCATAACGTAGGAAGTTGGAGCTAAACTTTTAATATTGATAATTAGGACCTTAATTTTCAATTAAATTGGTACCAAAATCAACTAATAGAGGGGAATTAAAGTTCCAAATCTCAAAATTAAAGGAAAAAAATGCATAAAAAAGATACATCGGGCAGAAATCGTGGCCCTTTTGAATTGCAAATTGCAATTGCTATCTTTTCGGGCAGAAATCGCGGCCATTCGAATTGCACATTGCAATTACAAACAAACTAACCAAAAAGTTAAGCTGTATTCATGCACAAAAAAAAAAAACATAAATCAAATAAGCTTAAAAATCGATATAAACGAGCTATTTGATTGATTGATTAAAAAAATGAGATTGAAGGTGGTACCTGAGAAAGGCCTATCGATAAAGGCTAGAGCTTTAGGGGGTAAAAATGAAGAAGAGGACGGTCTCAGAACAGAAGAGTGTCCTCCATTGATGAAGCAAAGCGAAGAAGCCCTGGACTGACACTGAGAGGAAGAGACTCCCACGAGAAGCTTCATCGCCGAAGCAATAAGTAAAGAGGAATAAATCTCTGCAACGTCATGGCGTTTCCATGAAAGTAAAGATTCGACGTGGTGATTCGAAGTTGTCTCGTTTGCCTCTGGGACTGGACTAGGGTTTGGCTCTGCGTTACAAAGTTGCAGAAAAAAAGAATAAAAATCTAGACAGAGAGAGAGAGAGAGAGAGGGGGGGTGGACTAAGAGAGCCAAGAAGAAAAGCTGAAATTATATCTGTATTGTTTCCAGGAGGGAACGACAGCGTTTTTGCGTTGTGATTTAAGCGTCGTCGTTTATTGGTTGAACTTGCGAGGGAGTCTAAACGCCATTTGAAGTTTGGACCGTCTTTTGAGATGTCGTTTGTCGTTTACTGATTTAAACGAAAAAAAGCTTAAAACATGTCGTTTGTGTTTAAACAACGAACGACGCCAATTTTAAACAATAAAGAATAAACGACACCAAAAAAAAAAAAAATCGCTCGCAGAGGAATACTGAACAACAGAAGACCTGGGTTTTCGAGTTGAATGACTACAGAAAGTCAATGCCGTTCACTAAACTAAACGACAAAAATTGAGACTACAACATGTCGTTCGATTGTAGACGACACAAAACTTTCAACGACACAGTTTTTTCACACTAGACACGACACGATGCGACGTGAATTTAAAATGACACGTCGATTTGAATTTAAAAGACGACACGACTATCCAAAAAACTCTACTGCCAAGATGATATGTTTGTTTGTTTATTTTTATTTTTATTTCTTATAAACATTTCTACATTATAAGTCGTTTTTTAGAGATACATTACATATCGTTTGAGTATACCATATAACATCACTTCTTTTCCTAAGCGATCTTCTTTTATTTTTATTTTTTCTTGCTGTTTTTATTTTTTTATTCTTGAAGAGAATAACGATAATATTTCAATCCCCCAACGACGGTGCGTTTTAACGATATATGTCTAGTAAGTTGTAACTAGAAAACTAAAATTGAAGCCTTGAACCTTTTTTAAACTTAGAGAGAGAGAGAAAGAGAGAGAGAGAGAGAGTTAGTGAGTGCAAGGGCAGTAGTCTAGTGCGTCACCGGTCGGTTGGCCTCCATTCGTCGTCTGAAGGTTGTCACCTGTTGATCGACATGGATTCGAGGTTTATGGCGCTAGGGGAGAGGGAAGTTCTCTGTCGTTGACCTAGGATTGCGACGGGGTGGCTTTCCTCCAAGCTTAGGCTCTGTTGTTGGAAAACAAGCATGTTATGTATATAAATTAATAAAAGATCTTTCGCATCTCTTAAGAGATAAAAAAACTGTAGAAAGTGCAATGGAAAAAATCTACCGAAAGAGCCTTAACCAACTAGTCTTCATTGTTTTTCTTTCTCCTCAATCAGAATGCAGTGTGGTCTCACGACATTCATTTTTTCCTCTGGTGACTTCTCCTTCCAACCACTTGAGAAAACCAAGAGCTAAAGCTCAAGATATTAGAGAATAGCTCTATGGGAGTTTCAGAGTATTCTCAGCAAAATACTCTTATCTAAATTTCTCAAATGGTCTAAGAAACAATAGAAAATTGCTCCTTTTATATAAAGGTTAGATTGAGGCTAATCCTTATTAGTTTTGGCCTCAAAATTCAAATCAAACTCAAAATATTTTTCATGGATTAAGGGGGAATTTAATTCATGGTGTTTTTGCATAAAAATAAAGCCTAGGAAGGAGATCAAGGAGCCTTGGAAGGCTAAAAATTAAAAGAGTTATTTAGGAAAGTTTTGAATTTCAAAGTTTTGAAATTTTGTAATTTTTGTTTTAATTTTTATTCCTTTGAACCTATGTGGGTTCTTGAGCATGTATTTGATAAAATTTCATGGATATGTGATGTATGGCATGTTGAAGTTATGAAATTTTGGTTTATGGTGCAAAATAGTAGTTTTTGCAGGAAGTTTTATTTTTGTAATTTTGATATTAGTCTTAGCAAAAGTGATGTTTGAGTATGAGAATGATTTAAATAAATAATGAAACGGTTTTTGTAAGGTTAGATATGCAATTTTGAAATAGATTTTTACAAAAAGCTCTAAGGACTAAATTGTAATAAAAAGTTCTTTATCGGCAGAATTAAAAAATGGCCAAAAAGACCCTTGTACAGTGAGATTTTCATAAAAGTTAAAACATAAAAGTTGTAGATCTTGACGAAACTGTTAGGTACTGTAGACAGTTAAAATCTCGATCAATTGTGAGATTTTTATTTTTCAAAGAAATTGTGAAAATTGTGAAAAATTTTAAAAAGGGCAAAAATGTCATTTCTTAAAGGATTTTGAATATGGTACTTCGAGCAAAAATGATCCTTGAGAAAAATAGAAAGTTTTGGTTTAAAAATGACAATTTTACCCTCAGGGACAAAATTGTCAAAGTTTTCAGTTAAAGGGCTAAGCTGCAAAATTTTATAGAAATAGGGTACCATGAGGAATTAAGGTAATCCGACCCATTATGGTATTATTTTGAAATGAGTACAAGATTATTTCCTTTAAAAGAGCGAAAACGAGCTCGAGAGATTAGTCGGCTTGCTAGGAACAAAGTCGTCATTTTTCTCCCGAGTGAAAAACCGAATTGTTTCAAAACAACCCCAAGAGGGAAAAAGAGTGATTAGAAAGAATTTTGCTTTTCCTTAAGGGTAATGGTATAGAATAAGATAAGAATAAGGAAACCAGTGGTTTTAGAGTTGTATGCAGTTATGCAACTTGACTAATTAAGTAACGAACGTTTTGTAGCGAAACGTAGTGGAATTGGCCAATAGTTTTATAATTGATCAACAGGATTCTAGAAGCCTAGGAGAAAGGAGACCGAAGTTGATTTTACAGTACTCAAAAATAAGTAAGTACATTTCCCACCTACAGTATGAAAGTGTAGGTATAGAATGTATGTACATATATACCTGAATATATGTTAAGATGTAAACTTGTGTTTTTGCTATGAAATGAATACTTAGGGGTATCGTATGGATACCTATGAGTATACGATTAAAATATCTAAGTGTATAACTTGTTATGTACTGGTATGTACAATATATTATGCACCTGTGTGTACAATGATGAATACCTATGTGTATGGAATGTTACGTACATGTGTGTACAATGATGAATACCTGTGTGTATATAAAACAGGTACTTGTGTGTACTATGCTATACAAACGAATTTATATATCATGGATAACATGTGATTATCACTTCATGCATGATATGTCAACCATAGTAAATGGACTGGTAAATATGTCACTAAAAATTAAGAAAAGTGTCGTACCGACTCTGAATCAAGGGGAGTTTAAAGGATAAAGTATGGTCACGGTGTTACATAGACCTAAATGAAAATACGCAATGGTACGAACAGTTAGGCTCTAGCTAAAAATAAGAAATGATGATGATAAAGAAAGTTTATAAGAAAGCATAATTAAATCATGCATTCATTTGATTATTCATGTGGGATTTATGAGACTTACTAGGCGTTAGCTCATTAAGTATTTCATGCTGTAGGTATTCCAACGAGAAAGTTAGAATAAATTTTAATAATGAGCTAGCAGAGGAATGGATGGAGTACAGATTGGGTATGGAATCCGTTGCTATATGTTTTCCTTTGTGACATGTTTGATGTTGTTTTGAAATGAAATGTTTGATAAACAATTTTGTAAAAGTAAGAATGTTTATATAAATATAAAGTATTTTGGAAGTTACCAAAACTAATGCATGCAAATTATTTTAGTATGGAAAAAAAAATTTCTAAATTTTTGCCTATAAGTAAGTAAAGAAAAAGGTTAATCACAGCCCAAAAAAAAACGGGTTGTGACAGAATTCATTTAACTCAGTCAATCAAACCATGGATTCCCAAGTAGGTTTATTGAGTCTACTTATAGACCCTGTTTTAAGTCCTTAGACTTTTAGTTATACCTTAGCCTTTTTCGGCTTGCTTTCCTTTCAGTTGAAGGCCTTATTTAAAAAAAGCTAGAAAACTAAAATTGAGGAATAATATTGTAATGTATTTACTCATTGACATTATAAATGAAAAAATCCTTTTACAAATATATGTATAGCTGACAATTCCGTAGAACATGCCATTCACATTTAGCTGGTGAAAAACGAAAAAAAGTAAGATAAAAGACAAACAGTTTATATAAGTTGTTTCATTTAATCATTCAAAAAAACAAAAATAGCAATTCCTTAAAAAAATGAAAATTATAAAAGATAAGATAAAATAACCCCCTACTCCTACCCATAAACAACAAACCTTAAATATAATAACACCTTTCATAACTCTCCTAGTATTATTTGATACAGCTCTCTTACTTGTCGGAGCAGATAAAAGAACCCCTAAACTCAAGGAAGTTTATCAATTTCAATCCTTATTATTATCCACTTAGCTTAATGAATCTCAAAAATTCCACAATTTTACACTTTCGAAAGACACCTAAGGAAAAAAAAAAAAAAGAAACCTTTTCCTTCATCCACTCGCCCTAAAAAAAAGGAAGACCCAAACTTTACTCTTCTCAAAGAAAGTGAATATATATATTAATCCTCTTTAAAAATCACCAAACTTAAAAAAAAAAAAAAAAAAAAAAAAGTTTTTAGATAAGGATGTCTATTTTAAAAGCATTAATGGACCGTTTCACACAAAGTTTTAAGTTAAAAAATTATAACATATAAAAGTTTAATACTTTAATAATTTTTTATTTTTTTATTATAATTATATAAAGTTTTATATTTTTTATAGTTTAAGCCGATGAATTAAAATTAATGAGTAAAATAAACACTAGACCTATTAAAAAAAAGTCTATTAATACGTAATTTTTTTTTTGTGGGAACAAAAAAAACTTACCAAAAAAATGCCCCAGCCTTACCCTCTCGCCAAAAAAGTGAAAAAACCACGCCCAAATCTCTCTCTCCATGTCTGTTTCTTCTCAAGCCCTCTACTCTGAATGTAGATGAGGTTACTTCTGCTTCTGCTCATGAAAACTCTCACTTTCTTCAATAAACTCCTCCTCTGAAAAAAACCCCAAAAACTCTCCCAATCAAAATCCTCAATCAACAACCAAACAAACTCAACATGTACTTGTCGTCGGAGAAGCCTCGTCCAATCGATTTCTACAAGGAGGAAGAAAGCCGCGAGATGATGATCGAGGTCGTCTCCAATGGCGGCGGCGGCGAAATCTCCTCCTCCCAGCCGTCTCAAATGGTGGTGGTGGTCGGCGAGAGCAGCGGCGGCGAGGACCACGAGGTGAAGGCGCCGAAGAAGAGGGCGGAGACGTGGGTCCAGGACGAGACTCGGAGCCTGATCGCTCTCCGCCGGGACATGGACGGCCTTTTTAACACCTCCAAGTCGAACAAGCACCTCTGGGAGCAGATTTCGGTGAAGATGAGGGAGCGAGGGTTCGATCGATCTCCAACTATGTGTACGGACAAGTGGAGGAACTTGCTCAAGGAGTTCAAGAAGGCCAAGCACCAGGACCGAGGCGGCGGCGGAGGGAGTAGCAGTGGCTCTGCGAAGATGTCGTATTACAAGGAGATTGACGAGATTTTGAGAGAGAGGAACAAGATTAACAACGCCCAGGCTCAGCAGTACAAGAGTCCCACTCCTCCTCCTCCTCCTCCTCCTCCTCCTAAGGTCGATTCCTTTATGCAATTCTCCGCTAAAGGTGAACAAAACTGCCTCTACTTTCGATTTCGAACTCCTCACCTTGGTGTCGGGTGTGGAATTACCATTACGCTATGCATGCAACGAGTAAAAAGGAATGAAGAAACACTGTTTTCTGCATCAAAGATTTCAGCTTTGTTTTGTATTTCTCTTTGGTGTTGACTTATTTTAGAAACTATTTTGACTTTGTGTTTACAAATTGTGAGCAGGTATAGAAGATACAAGCATTTCTTTTGGACCGGTTGAAGGTACGATTTGATGTTGTTTTGAAAATTTGAAATCTTTTTGGGTGTATTTAGTCAAAATAAACGTTTTTATTTCTGTTACCCATTTATTTACTTTTTAGTTATCATCTCCTAGATGCCTACTACCTAGTGCTAGTCGAAAGAGGGTGGTTCAGTTAAGAGGTTTTTTTTTTTTAACAAAAAAAAATATTGGTGTTTCATTTAGGTTTATCTTAGGACATAAAATGCACGCAAGTAAAGGATAATATGATTCTGAAGCTGATTTCTCATGCTATCTATTGATAGCATACATAATGGGATTACCGCCTTGTCCAAAAAGAAAAGGTAACTTATAAATTGTGTGTTTTTATTTCTCTTTTTTTTTTAATAATTGTAAATGCCTGGTTTTTAATCTAGGAGAAAACAAGATCTAAGAAATTTTGAACTGCATTGAACTGGACTGTTGCCTTTTATCCCATATATGTGCAGTATGTTAAATGACACTCACACTGTAGCTCTGAGTGATACCTGGTTACCATTTTTGCACCAATAGTTATTTCATCCAAAAATCTTGTTTTTTCTTCTACCTATGCATGGTTTCTGTCGTTTTAAGTTCCATTGTGTGCAGATTGTGGCAGGCAAACCCTCAATCTTGAAAGACGCCTGGACCATGACGGACACCCTCTTGCCATCACGGCAGCTGAAGCAGTAGCAAGCGGTGTTCCACCTTGGAATTGGCGAGAAACCCCCGGAAATGGTATTTCAGATAATATGAAACTTGTGCTTCATGTGTTTTTCTGAAGGCCTTCAGTCTTCTTTCGATGTTTGTATATGCCTCATGATTACAAGCTTCCCGAATCAAGACCGTGAAAGCAAAGCCCTTGTCTTATAATTTCGTTGCCTTTTCATTTCCATGTTCCCTTTTCTGGCAGGTGGGGACGGTCAGTCATATGGTGGAAGGGTTATATCAGTCAAGTGGGGGGGTTACACTAGGAGGATAGGAATTGACGGCACTGCAGAGGCCATCAAAGAAGCGATCAAATCTGCTTTTAGATTGAGAACAAAACGTGCGTTTTGGTTGGAGGATGAAGACCAGATCATTCGAAGTCTTGACAGGGACATGCCTTTGGGAAATTACACGCTTCACGTCGATGAAGGTATGTTGAAATGCATTTAGTTTTGTCATATTCTCTTTCAATCTAGCAAACGTTATGTGGAAAGTACATCTTAAGTGGCACAAGCTAGGCTTAAACTCCTAAACTTTCAGGGTTGGTAATCAAAGTGTGCGTGTATGACGACGAGTCAGATCACATGCCGGTGCATACTGAGGAGATCTTTTACACCGAAGATGATTACCGTGATTTTTTGACACGCCGGGGATGGACATGTCTCAGGGAGTTTAATAACTACAGAAACATTGATAACATGGATGATCTTAGACCTGGCGGTATTTATCGCGGTGTGAGTTGAGGCCGGCACGTAAACCTTTGTGTTGTCGAGGAAAATACGTTGTTACCAAATGATGTTTCCCAACTCTACCCAAAAAAAAAAGTTCTACCTTTGTGTTGTCGAGGAAAATACGTTGTTACCAAATGATGTTTCCCAACTCTACCCGAAAAAAGAAGGTTCTCTTATACTGATTTTGTTTCATTTTTATCACTCGTATATAAACGATGTTTCAGCACGAATATCTGGATATTCCCATGTTTGTAAATGTGTATCGTCTCGGCAGTATCAGAGGATTTTCAAATTTCAACGCCTCTCTGAGTACTCTTTTTGTTTGGATATAAATCTTGTTACTTTTCCATTAAGGCTGAAGAAGTAAGCAGGCTTATTTATTTATTTAGTGGATAGAATCAGACTACAGTTTTGAAACTACTATGTATTATCACCTCACCATGGGTAGAAGGAACCATGTACGCAAAATAAATAACTTTAGAAGTTTATATACGCACATTACGGTTATACGGCTACACTTTCTAAAGAAAACAGTTCCGCATGTTAAACTGTGCCTCTGAATTTTAAATTTATATCAAGTTCTTACTGATTTTGACACTTAAATTGATTACTTTATTACTTTGTAGCTTATAAATAAACCTATAATCAAAAACAGATTAGATGTTATGTTATGAAAAATAAAAAAATAAAAAATCAAAGAGAGAACTGTTAAAATTGTTTCCAATATGCAGAGATAATTTTTGATAAAAACTCAACATGTAAAAATACAACGAATATTTGCTTTATGAGAGATACGTAGCTATTTATTTATTTAAGGAATATTTAGTAATTTCTTTTATATCGAGTGAGTAAGTAGTATTCTATCAGTAGTTAAAATTTACAAATATTTGTCCCAACTACTGTCAATTGGTTCTAGAAAACGGTAGAGGATGTGAGGTACCCCTAAATTATCTTTTGCCAACTTCAATTTGTGAATATTTTTTATTTTTAATTTTGAAGAAGTAATTTATAGGTCCAAAATTCAAATTGGCAGATAATCCAGAAGTCGAATTTGTAAGAAATGTAGAGTGAAGAAGAATGCAGATTGATGTTTCTTCATTTCCAGGAGAAAGATACGTTTCCAAGACTTTGATACATCATCAACATACATCAATATGGATATATTTGACACAAAATGTGTGAATAAACATCAATATGGATATATTTCTGTGCTAATTTCACAATATCCACCACACATGGATATATTTCTACTACTGCTCGTCCCATTCATCATTCTTGTAAGATACCAAAGTGTCCACCTTGTGAATCTGCAAAAGCCAACCAACAAAAATAAGACCATTTAATCAGGCCACAAAAATTTCATCCTTTTTTTTTCCTTGTTTGAATCAAATCAGACTTGATCCCACAAACTTGCCTTGGTATCAAATGAATGAAGTTTGACCATCTGGGGATTGGCAATCAATTTAGGATCACTTTCAATCCAAGTGAATGGAACTGCAAGATCTTTATCAGTGTATGCCAGCACATCAAATACGCCTAAAACAAAACAAGGAATATCAGAATAATTTGATCCAAAAAAAAAAGAGAGACATTGATGAGTAAAATGGTTCTTGTTCAGTGTTCTTACAAGGTTCATCAAGGCAGGGCAAGTAAGTAATGCTTGAAGCAATCTGTCGCATGATTGCTTGAATCTCCCTCATAATTTCTTTGTCACTCTTTTCCCTTGATACCCTAAAACCCAAATTCACAAATCAAAACTAAAATCTCAAAAAAAAAAAAAAATTACAAAAAATTTTTAAAAACTAAGTAAAGGGTTTGAGTTTGACTATCTAACATTACCCCTTTTCAACGACCTCACTGTCTGTCTCAATGCTAAAATTCCACCTTTCAAGGACTTCATTTGTAGACTTGCTCATTATTACTAGAACAACTCTCTGCAACTTTCCAGCTTCAAGCCATTCTAAATTAAGAAATAAGAAATAAAAAATAAAAAATCAAGACTTGGAATTTGAGCCGCAAATATGTTTCAAACATGACCGTCATTTAGTAAACCTAACCAGGACTTGCCAATTTTTGGTCTCAATCACGCCATATTAAAAAAATGAAGACTTGAAATTTAAGTGATAAATAAGTTTCAAACATGACCATCATTTAGAAAACCCAAACTATGCATCGCCAATTTCTGCCCACAATTACGCCATATTACACTCGACCGAAAAAACAAAAATTATTGTTTGACATTTTCAGTTTCGAGGCAACAGATTGTCATTAACTTGTTTTCTTTCATTTTCCTACGGTTTCTGGGCATCCAAACAGGGATGAAGACGGAGACTGACCAGAAAGCTGTGCAGTCAGGTTGGCAATGAAGGACTTGATGCCCTCGTCTTGGGTAAGCAACATCGGCAGCCCATATTTCTTCACTTTCACAAAACTCTCTTCGGGATAAACTCCGCGATTATACAGAATACTATATAATCATCTATTCAAAATTAGGTTTTTCATTGTTTCAAAAAAAGACACAGAAATTGAAAAAAAAAAAACACTAGAAAATTGAACAAGATCGCTTGTGGTTTACCTGTTCGCAGCATATCCTGGAAAAATAATCCAAAAAAGGAGAAGAATCACAAATCGCAGCAAATGAAAATCGATTTAGTTTTTTTAATAAATTGGTAATTAATATGGAAAAAAGATCGAGAGAGAACACGGAAACGTACCGAAGAACTCGCTGACGATCGCTGCTGAGCCACGGAGGGTAATTATGTCTTTAGACGCGGTTTTGGAAGCCATTTTCACGCGAGAGAAGATTTTTCCAGTTCTTTTTGGTTCGAAAGAAAACGGAAGGAAAGAAAAAGAAGTTTCTCAAAGCAGGGGAAATGAAAAGATGGGACTTTGATGGAGAAAAAACGAAACGAAGAAGAGGACTTTGAGCGGATTGTGTATGATGATGGAGGAGGGAGACGAAATATAGATCGGGATTGGGGAAAAAGAAAAGAAAAGAAAGTGGAATGTTTGATTGAAGGGCAACGGCTAGTTCTTTTTGGTTGGTTGCCTTCGGTTCTCGAAGCCAACGCCAACGGTAACATTTTAAAATTGGGCCTTTTGGGCTCAAGGAAAAGTCTGTCCGGCTTTTTTCCCCGATTTCGGGGGCTCTTTACACACGTGCTAAAAATATATATTGGATTAATTTATGCCGCATAAAAACATAATTATAGAGAACGTCATGTCCTATCATTATATTTTATTTAAAAATATCAAATATACGATCACACTTCTGGCACATCCCTTGTGGTTACTAGCCGGTCCATCAAGATAGCGGTCAGTGGCTACCGAAATCCGTCATAAAAAAATAATTATAAAAAATGTTATGCTACAGCATCACATTATACTTAAAAATACTAAATATACCATCACAATTCTGGCACATCCCTCATAGTTACTAGCCAGCCCATCAACCAACATAAGACGTGAAAAAACAAAAAACAAAAACAAAACAAAATAAAAAAATTCATAAATCATGTTACTCAAAAATCCAAACAAAAAAAATAAATTATAGATCTGTAAAAAAAAGAAAAAACAAAAAAGAAAAAGAGAGAATCCTTTAAAAAAAAAAAAAAACATCAAAACAATACTCTTGTCGGAGCTTTGCAGTGGTGGAGATAGGCCACGATAAGGAGAAACCGTGGGAGAGATCGCCCATTATGGAGGAGACGGATCTTCATGAACCGCCGCGACGGGAGAGATTTCTTCAACGCGGAAGAAATCGACCGCAATGGCGAGGTCATGTCTTGGGGTAGTGGCATTTGGATGCAAATTGACGTCGTTTAGAAGGTAAAGTTTAGATCGGTTACGAAGTTTAGATGCAGAGGAGAGAGAGAAGGTGAGATGTTGCAGATGGAAAAAAGAGTGCAGAGGAAGAAAGCGAGAAGAAAAGTGCAGTAAAAGAAAACTAGAAAACAACTAGGGTTTTTTTAGTCAAAATTGCAATACATATATTTAAGGAGTATGGCATTAAATACAATAGTCTTTTTCCTGGTGGCACAAATCGATCCACCTTCTCAGCGTGTGGCATATAGCCTAATTAGCCTAATTTTAGGAGTATTAGAAGGGAAAACCAACTTTTTTTTTTGTTGAAATATATCAGAAGTTGGTTTTCGAACCTTAAAAAAAGAAAGAGAGTTGGTATTCGAACATAATGCTTTTATAGATTGTTTATTTGTATAACTCATTAGTTGGTATAACTTGGGTGTAGAGTCGATGAGTTTAGCATTTTTCTAATTCATCTGCATAACTACTCTAGTTGATAATTTTGAGAGTTGCAATTAGCAACTATTAGGAATTAGAAGAACCCCTTGTCTTCTTTCTTTGAGATTAGTGATTGACTTTCCCTCACTCTTTTGTCTCTCTCTACGCTGTTCCTCTAGTTTCCTTGGGGGCCGAAGCCTGACAGAGCTTGTGGGCTGCCCACCAGACTCCCGACCCTGTTTGCAGGATCTTGAGAACTTCGGAGATTCGTTTGATGGTGGAGGAGTTCGAAGCTGGGGTGGCTGCCAGTGCTCGTGTGGAGGATGGCAACTGCATCTCTGCACGTTCAGTTTGGGCATGGGATGCCGTGTAGTGGCTAAAACTCTGGGGTTTGAGTCTCCTTGCCATTGCACATATACTATCGGAGTGTGTTCATCGGCTAGGCTTCTGCGAAGGTGGTGCATATCTTTTAGATGCTGATGATTTGGCAAGTCGTCGATGGCTCTTTTGCCTCCTTGTGGTGTTGCCTACTCTATTCCCCTTGGACTGCATGAAGCACTTTTTTCCCCCACCATTCGTATGTAGTTTGTTTATATTTGTAGCTTGTTTGGTGTTGTTGTGTACGTAACAAGCAGGTGGTTTTACCGTTCTTTGTGATCAGTTGTGCGTTTAGTCTGCTAGACTTGTTTTTATGTGGTGTACAAGATGACCTTGTGGTGTTATAGGTATTTTGAACTCAGGCGGTCGAAAGTTTTTATCGATGGTAAAGATGTTATTGAAAGTGTCGTATATGTGCTCAATATACGTTTATCCTCCATTTGAGTGTTTCATTCAAAATTAGTAGTGAAACTCATTTATATACAGGGTTAAGTCTCCTTGTATTCTAGGATTATTTATGCCAACATTAGTGTTTTCATTTTTTTTATCTAACAATAATAAAAAAATAACTAGTCTTATTTGATAAAAGGTTGTTAGTTTGATCTCACTTGTAAATTTTTTCTACTAAAAAAACCCAAATTCTCTACTTAAAAGTTACATAACATGACAGGAGTGTAAAGGTAATATTAAAATCTAATTTTTGAGAATATTTCTAGAAAAGCAATTTCAATTGCCCTTTAATTAACTCTTTGTTGGTAGTTTTTTTTTATTATATTAGTACTCTATTATATTTTTTAGGATTGATTACAAAATCCCCCACTTAACTACAGCTATTGTAACACTATACTTCCCGATCTTTAAAATATAACATTTGTTCCCGTAATCTATGAAATGTTAACACAAAAGAACTCTTTTTATTATGATTTTTAACATAAACAACGTAATATCACACGAATAATGAGGATTCAACAATTTAGTGAGTCATTATACTGTTAGCTTACCTGATACAATTACATGAAAGTGAAAAAGAGATTGTGTAAACAAAAAGTAAGGTTTTTTTTTCTTTTTTTTCCCATTAAACTTCTTATTTCAACTTTTAAATTCAAATTAGCTTTAAACATTATAGGGCTAGTAAAATACTTTTACATTATATTCCAAATCTTAATTATGTACTAAAATGTAATAAATGAATCTTTTTGTTAATATTTCATACATTGGATAGAATGCAGGTTATGTTTTGAAGTTTGAGGGGCGCACTGTTACAACAGCCATGATAGAGGGAGAATTTTGTAATTAATCTTATTTTTTAATAGATAAATTACAATAAAGGGAGAATTTTTGTAATTAATCTTATATTTTAATAGGATTATCTATTTATTTATTTGGTATAAGTTAATGGACATTAGGACGCAGAGCTGGCTCAAGCCTTAGAAAGATTAGGCAATTGCTTAAGGCCACCATTTAATTGAGGCCCCTAATTAATAAGATTCTTAATTAATTACACATCTATTATATTTGCTTTACATTCAAATTAAGGAAAAAAAGAAAAAAGAAAAACTCATTATATTTGCTTTACATTCAAATTAAGGAAAAAAAGAAAAAAGAAAAAAGAAAAACTCATGACCTAAAACTTTGGCACTGCCATTTGGAGATTATGCGTGGAAATCGAAACTTTGCGCATAAACTGGCTTTATTCTAAGAGAGGTTAACAGTCAATTTTATTAATCTATATTATATATTTCAACTTATTTTGTTACAATATAAACGAAAAATTTATTACAATATAAAGCTCTCACATGCTACACTGTTTAATTCCAATTTGATTTCCAAATACTTTATTTATATCTTTCTTTCTTACTTCTTTCTTAACAATTTATAAGTTTTATTATTATTTGAGTTTCACAATAGGCTATTTTATTTTAATTATTATTATTTTTTGTTTACTTTGGTGTTATGTTTGGTAATATTTTGGTTTAAACCAACATTCTTAGGGACAAATATATCTAATAGAATGAATCAGTAGAAAGTAAAATTATAGAAGGAAAATAATCACTTGGTTTAACTGAAACTTAATGCAAACCCTTTTACAATATTTCGTTTAAGGCCTCAAATTTATTTGAGTCGGCACAGTTACGACGTTCGTTATGATTTTGAAATCTGAATAACATTTGATGTTGCATTTTTATAATATATTATTATCATTACACTAAAAAGGTGGAAGATCATAATCATAACATAAAATAAACATTGCGTTAAGACATACGAGATTTAAAAAGTCGTTATGATAATACTATGATCACTAAGCTAAAAGGTAGGACACATAGAATATATTACGCATTAGGATTTAGTTAACATTCCGAAATAAACTATTAGATAGTAAATCAATTGTGAATATAATAACTCATGAGAAATTTATCATGTGGCAACTCTAAGTTATAAACCATTATGTCACATCAAACTTATATTGAAATTAAAAAAATACAAATCTAATGAAGCTTGATAATGATTTAAGTCAAAATTTATAATCCGTACCATGCTTTTTTTTTAATATATGTGTCATCTTAAAAATATATAAATAGAACCTAGTGTACACGCACTGGTTTGAAACAGTCCTGATTATCTGCAACCTAAAGGTCATATGACGTACATGGCAGTTATGAAACAGCATGATTTTAAACATGCCTTACGTGTAACTATAGCATCAAGCGCAAAATATGACATCAAGAATCTTTCGTGATCTGCTTTTTTTCAATGAAATTCCTGTTTAGCAAAAAAGATATATTCCTTGAAAAATTACTGCACTGTCGATTTATTTGTCCATATATAATAATGACACAATTACTACTAATTTATTCACCAACTATATAACGCGTTGATTCTGGGTTTTTTTTCCTTCTGACAATACAAGTCTTTTAACGTTCTTGGAGTACAAGTAATTAACGAATCAATTGTGTCATGAAATATTTCTACATTCCAACATGAATTTTGTAGGCATATAAAATATTCTTGAATAACAGCTCTCATTACTTTTCTATTCGAAGTCGTCTGCTTGCGTTTTACTAGAAGTCTTCATCTAAGTGCAGGGGTGACGCCGCCCCCTCTCCCGCCGGGCCCCAAGCCTAACGCGGCCTTCAGGCTGGTCGTCGAGACGTAGGCTAGTGAGAGGGGGAGACGAAGCGAGTCGAAGTTGGGCGAGAGGTGATCTGGGGCAGTCAGCGCCGCGCGGGGGGTGGGGGTGGGGGGGTGTGTCCTACTGCGACAACCAAGGGGAGAGGATGTTGGCAGTCTGCTGAGCCAGAAATTCGAGGAAAAGACGATGGTGGTCGAGGTCTAGCAGCGGCCAAGGCGGGGAGGATCGGGAAGCTTCGCAAACCGGTGGATCTACGGCAGGATCAAGCCGGCGATGAGAGGAACATGACGGGAAGAGAGAGGGTCAGTGGGGAGAGGAAGGAGCTGGCGGCGTTTTCGTTACGACAGGGAAAAAAAAGAGAGGGAAGCGGTGGTGGGTATCTCACGTTGAAGACTTCATGGGAATCGAGTTCTGCTGCACCGGACCTGAATGATCCATTGGCTGGGGGAAGGGCTCGCCGGAATTCAAGCCACATCTCTATTGACTGGAGGTGGAAAGGATACTGGGGGCAGTGGACCATTCTCGGTCTGGGATTTACCTCAGTGTTTTTCTTTTTGTATGTGTTTTGGTTGTGTATAATAAAGGAGATGGATTTCCTTCCTTTGGTTAGTTTGTCTCCACCTTCTGTTTACGACGGATGGTTATTAGAGGTCGGGTTAGATTTTAGTCTAAGCGTGTTGTTTGTACCTCTTGTTGAGAAGAGTTTTCGAGCTAAGTTTTAGTCGAGCTCTTTTGAATGTATCGAGCAAGTTTTTTCTCTTTGGATCTCGATTCTTAAATTCAATCCCTATTTTGTAGGGTTTAAAGTCTTTCATCTTGAGTGGTTGTAGCCCGTCTGACTTTGTATTTGTCTTAGTCGTAATGCAAGTTTCCCATTTCAAAAAAAATTATTGAATTGTGTGTTTAACTTAAGCAACTTAGATCATATATAATGATTCTTTTCTTCTTAAACAGGTAGATAAAAAGTAAAACCATTGTAAACCACATCATCATATATGCATGTAAAATCATAGTACTAGTAAGTCTTCATCAAATTACAGAATTTTCAACTTTCACGTGTTAATGTTTGGTTGGTTGTATCTAGCGACCAAACATTTACGAGGATATTTAGGGATCTTCACCTTTTTTTCTCAGTGGGAACACTTTGGACGCAAACACGTTGTCCAGGCATGCAAGAAAAAGAAAAGGATAGAATGAAAAAAGAAGTGGTGCTTCTTCTTATTAAGGAGAAATGAAAAGGACAAAAGAAAGACTAAAAGCCCTAAAGATTAAATGATATAATAGTTTTTGAGACATTTAATTAATAAAGAGTTTATTAATTATTTTCATATATCACATGTTATCTTTTTTGTGTCAATTTATGTTGAATATATGATAAACAAATAAAAGTTTGAGATTGTCAGCCAAACCTTTAAGATTATGTATATAATAGACAGATTATGCGAAAGACATAAATCTTAAAGGAGATAGCTTAAATGATAAGATCCGCAATCAAAATAATAAAGTTGGATACTTTATTCATGTTAAGATTGTTATGTTGTCTGCATCTCTTACAGGAGAGGACTTGATTTAGTCATCAGAGTTAAACTTCACGAGCAGAAACATTGGTATATTGTCATAGGTGATGATATATTGGATCAGACTAAAGATAAATTGATTTGATTAATAATTCTATTTCTTTAAATCAATTCACTTTAGACAATTATATATGTTGCATCTTGATTCTAAAATGAATCAATGAGTCTGTTTTCTTGACTTATGTCTTTTGATATACCAGAGGGTGACATCTTGAATTATATGAAGGAACACATAATGGCACATTGGAGACATAACTTTTGATTGCCATAGACTCGTTATTCATATATATGGAATCCATAGCTCTTTTGTGGAGTTAATGATATTCTCTTATGGGCATTATCCTGTAATTGAAAACTAGAATGCTTAACTATTTGGATATATATATATATATATATATGTAATCGAATGGTATACTATTTGTTATTGGTTATGAACAGTAAATATTTCAATGGTAGGATAATAGAACATAAGATAAAAATAGTCAAGAAGGTAAAATAGAATTTATATTTAAGCTGATTATAAATATTCTACGGGGATGTTACACATTATGATATGTCATGGACAATAAACTTATTGGAGTTTCATAATTTTATATAGTTCAAAAGTGCGGCTCAAAGCTTTTAGTAGAATAACTTTAAAGATGATAATTATAAAATATACATACCGGGGATAGGTTATTTTATAATTATAGAAGCTTGATCTATGTATTATGATGACTCATCTTTTTGGGCAGTCACTTAACTTTCTCAAATATAATTACTTAAACATTAATCTTACTGACTTAGTAAGAAATTACTGGAAAATTTTTTTCTTTAATTACATGAAACATTTAGTAAAAGAAAATATAATTTAAACTTCGAAAACATATCTTAAAATTTTGACTTTTTTAAACTTTGAAAATACTATACCAAATAGTGGGAAAACATGTTCTTAAACTAACAGAAGCATGTTGTAGTAGTATCCACACCCAAATATTTGCATTTGTCCTCCGCAGTACCCAACTCTTCTAATAGGTCCCGTTGGTCACCCATAAGACTACCTACAACATAAAGAAATTTTTAATTAGCTTTCGCTCAGTAAGTTCAAACGAAACCTCACAAATCATTTTCACATACTTTAAAAGCTTTTCTAATAAAAACCTTTTTCTTAAAACATTTTTCTTTAAACATTTCTGAAACATTTTTCATAAAACATCTTTGAAACATTCTTAAAACGTCATTCATAAACCTTTTCTTGAAAACATAAAAATGTTTTTCATAAATGTTTATGTAAAACATTTTGTAGAATATTTTTCATAACATATAAACATTTTATAGCAAGGAATTCAAGCAAAATCAAAATACATGATTCTATTTATACTCAATTATGAACTTTCAATTATGAGCATCTTACGATCATTCATTTCTTATTTTAACTTTTATCTTTGTTCCTTAACTTTCCCTTTTCTTATAAACTTTAGTGGTCGTACCAACATCATTAATCATGAGATCATAAACATAAGGCTTCCTTTGTGAAAGACTTGAGACCATGAGAACACCGATATCATAACTTTAACTTTACTTGTGTACCTCACATCAAGGAGATCACAACTTTAACTTTACTTTCAGTACCTCACAACAAAGAGGCTGGTACAATACTTTTTTTTAATCTTTATTTTACCTTCTTTTTAACTTTAGTGACATATCAAATGCTATCACATCATATGCAAACACATTTGCAAATTATAACTTGTTCTCTTTAAAACTTAATGCATAACAAATGCAACATAAAACTTATAACTTAAATTGTAAAACATTATGCATTAACAAAATGCAAACATACTTTACACATAATTATTGCAAATACATTGTAAACTTTTACTTAATCTTTAAAACTTTAAGGCTATTAAATGCAGTCATGCTTTAAATGTAATAGTTGTAACTACATTGCAAATCTTGGTTTAAACTTTAAAACCTTTTGCACAACAAATACAAACATTTTTAAAAATAACTTGCATAACGATTGTAAACACATTTGCAAACATATATATAATAAGCATTTGAAAATTATTTACTTTAAGCTGTATGTGAGATTTGAACTTACCTGTCTATAGCTCTATCATTCTCGTTTCCTTCATTTTTCTTTCATTAGTTGGCCTCTGTGTCCTGATCATATGACACCCGACTTAATAGTTAACTTTTTTTTTATCAATCTACTCGATTGATAATAAAGCTCAAACATTAACCGTTCTTTCCTTTAAACTTAACTTGGTACCCAATCGGTTTACCTTTCTCTTTACATTATAACCCGTTGTTGTTAACAGTGCAACCCACCAAGTTGCTATACCTTTTACTTAACTCTGTAACCCATCAAGTTATCACTTTTTTTACCAAGCTCTGTAACCCATCGGGTTACCCTTTTTCTTTACTTAACTTTATAACCTACCGGGTTACCTTTCTTTTACTTGAACATCCCTTATTAAATTTCCTGTCTCATATGACGGTTTCGTTATTTAATATATTATCGAATATTTTTCCTTTGAGATTGTTTTGCTAATTTGGAGTTTTCGACTCTGCTTTAGCCGTGTTCTTAAAAATGATAGTTTTATCCTTAACGGGTTTTTCGTCAACTTCGTAACTTTATAAAACTCATTGCCTAACTTTTCCTTTCAATTCTTAGACATTATGGAAGAATTCCTGCTAAGGGGCATTTTCCAAGATCGGCTGTTTTGGGTCCGTTTGGCCTTGTTTCATAAAATGACGATTTTGACCTTGAAGGGTCTTCAAAAACTTCCAGAACGCGTTTAAACATAACTTTCATTTATTTGCATCTCATAACATTACAAAAAATAAAAACAATGGTTTTCCTTTCAACTAAATCTGTTTTGTCAAAACTTTATAGTTTTGACCAGAAATGCCAAAATCTTTACATTTTTGTCCTTAACGTTTTTCTTTCATTCTTTCCTTAACTAAACTTTGAATCCTTTAAAAACATAATCCCTGTGGTTACTCACTACCCAAAAAAATGCAGGAACCTTACATTCCTCGGTGAAAACCTAGTTTCACACAATTTTGTGGTTTTGGCCTGAAACACAAAAATTTTTACATTTTTGGCCCCAAGATAAAAAACCACCACTTTGTAGCAAAACATCTAGTTTTTTCATAGGGAATAAAACTTACAAAAGCACCATGGTTGAATTCCAAACATTTCATAACATTTTCATTTCTTAAAATTTTGTGTCCAAAATTTCAAAAAATTCATAACTTCTCAATCGAGCAGAATTTTGACAAAATGTTTATGATGTCTTAACAGTTTCGATGAGTTCTACAATTTTCATGTTTTAACTTTCCTAAAATTCCAACGTTTAAGTAGACTTTTTGGCTGATTTTAAATCTGCTGAAAATTAGCAAAACTTTACAATTTAGTCTTTTAGGAATTTTATAAAACTTTATTCACAAAAGTTGTTTCCCTCACTGTTTTGGCAGTTCCTATACCATGTTTGGAACATAAATTGGCCTCTAAGGCCCTCAAGACCCCATTCCTTTGAAACTAGTTAAACTTTGCAAACTTTAACAATCTTTTTACTTTTAAATACCCCCCTACTTTCTTTCTTTCTTTCTTTCATCATCACCATCAATAAAAAACATAAAACAATCATGCCATTATATTCATATTACATGCCATAGCCCAAAACATTTTATCAAACACATTGTATGCATAAAAAATATAAACTTTAACATAGCTTGTAAAGCTAAGATTTTACCTAGAGACTTTCAAGCTTTAGCTCCTCCTTTGAAATGCTTGAAAACCTTCTCAAAACCTTTGACAACATTCATAGCAACCCCATAAAAATCTCACCCAAATCATGAATAAAAACCCTTAAGCACAATAGGCAAAACTTGGATTTTTACCTTGAAACTCTTAAATCCCCCTCCATTCCCTTAGCTTTGCTTCAAAACATCATTTTGGAGGTTTGTGCTTGAAAAATCATGGAGAAAATACTCATAGGAGGGGTTGGTTTCCATAAGAAGGAAAACGGAGCATTTTTTTTCTTTCTTTCTTTCTTCCTTTTTCCTTGTCACTTAGGCTTTGTAAAGAAAAGAAATGGATCTTCTTCTTTTTTCACAAAATGGTGAGTCATCATGCAAACTCACCCCTAAACCATCATTAAGAGTAAAAAGTGTTAGGCTTTGTTGGATTTTGTGATTCAAATAAGCAGTAAAAATCAAAATTAATTCCTATAAAATCCTCACAAGATCCATTCAATTTGATTAGATTGATAAGAAAGTCATAAAATCTTACCAGGATGACAAAAGGGGCAAGATTTCTGAAAAAAAAAGAGCGAATTCACTCCGGTGACACCCTAACTCGAGCTTTTCGTATTTGAGATCAGATTTAGAAGTTGTTACTTAGAGTAACATCCTCTACAGGTATCCACAAAAACAGACTCTCTCAAAAACCGAATTGGTGTGCTAGCACCCTCTCCTTTGCGTTAAATGACTCTATCAATTTTAGGGTTTTTAATGTTTTTTTGTCTTTTAGAATAAGAGAACGCCTTTTCTCATCTAATTTGGCCAGAAACCCTAAAACATATATATATATATATATTGACTTTGAGATAGAGTCAAATTTTAACTAGAGTAAACTGTAATTCAAATATGATTCATAGAATCTAGATAACGTCAGATTTAATAAACCTAGACATATCTAATACATCGAATCTAGACATTATCAGGTTCATTGAACCTAGACACAGTAAAAAATTTATTTTTTGTCTGTTCTAAGTGTGCAACCCTGTAGGTTCATATAACATTGATAGTGGGCTTGAAATTCTATTTTTGGCCCACAAAACATAAGCGGTCTTTAGCAAGACATTATGATTACTCAAGTTATGTGAATGTCAATAATCTGATATAACCTAATCCACAATAAGTATCAAAGTCCTTTTGTCACTAGATACTATTCAATCATATTATTTCTCGATCTTAAGTAGACTGATATTGATAACCCTTATCAATTCATTCCAGTATGGCCATACATTTTTCTTCAGTCTAACTTATCGAGGGGCCCATAGATATCTTTCTTATAATAAATAAAGGACAAATTCCTTCTTAATCACTCACATTCCTCACATGATTCATTCTATATCCAACAACAATCCATTCCATCATCCTATTAAAAATAATATTAGAATGTGTCAAAATATAGAACTTGTCATGTAGGAAACAACGGTGATTTCAAGTCAGAGGACTAAGATAATACTATTGTGATGATAATCACTTATGATAATTATCTATGCAGTATTCTCATAGCGGGTCGATCCAATACATCATTTCTCAAATATGTATCTATAAGTTGACTTAGTATCTCATACACATAATTAGTAAAACATAATCATCAGTCAAACTTCATACTGGCTTTCATTCATTATTTTCCTAATAATAATGACCCACTAGGGATAATTTAGAATAGAATTTAATTTTCACCTAAGAGTTTTACTATCAAGTCGCATACTTGATGACCTTAGGCAGAATTAACTATTTGTGGAATTAGAATAAAGAACAATAATAAAAATACCTCTTTATTAATAAAATGCAAATGTAACGAAGTCAAAATATAGTCATTACATAATTGGCCTAGGGCACATTACTAACAAAAAGTAAGTTTATTCTTGGCAACATTTGATTGGCCACACTTTGAAGACTACCAACATTAGTCATCACGTGACATCATTTTTGGCTTAACTTGGCTTTATATGATTGGGCCACCCAAGAGGCTAGGTGGCAAATTTCTATTCACTTTGGTGTCATAGTGGGTCCTACAAAAAACTTTTTACACAGTCCAAGTTTACACTGACGGTATTTTTTTATACTGTTGGTATTCTTTTCTATACAGTTTATGAGGTCCCACAACCTACCATACTTATTTTCATCTATCACATATTATAATCCCAATATTATCTAACTTTGTAAGTCCAAATTTATATTGACAGTATTTTTTTTATAATGCCAGTGTATTCTCTATGCTACTACAGCATTCTTTATTCATCTATATTATCCAAACAGTATTATGTCTATACTGTTTTAACTTAAACAGTCTAATTTTTGTACTACTTAACCTTAAACAGTCAAATTCTTACACTGTATTACTTTTACAGTGTAATTTTTATATTACATAACTTTATCAGTGTACTTTCTTACACTGCATTGTTCTAATATTGTATAATTTTCTATATTGTTATACAATATTTTTTTAAACTGTATTTTTTTGTCTTAACATTTGTTGCAAGTACATTTTGCAACAATTAAACTTTTTAGCTTATTTCTATATCATTCCTTCTTTATTTAAAGCTATGGCATGATTCTTACCCTCAAAAATCTTTTTTTTTTTTTTTTTTTTTGCTTTTATAGACATTATCATATAAATTGGATTAAACAGTAATTCTTAAATTATTGCATTTATAATGTATTAGAAATGCTTGGGTGTTACATGTATATCCACCAAGTCCCTCTTGTTAGCTCATAATATTTCATGTAACAATACAATATGTTTTTTCTACACATTGATAACTTATGTTATTAATTAGATTGACTAAAATTTGATAGATTGGATTTAATAATTTATACTAGTTTATTGGTTGAATTAATTCAAGATAAACATGTTGAAATATTTAAATAGATTTTATTTGTATGTGATTATATGTATATGATTGTTTTAATCAAAGAACTTTCTCTATTCAGTTATTTGAATTAAAATTGAGGCTCTATAAAGGATATCTGAATCAAATAAAATAAGATTTATCCAATCGGTTCAAATCAAGAGAATCAGATAAGTCTAAGAACCTATAAAATGCGTCTGCCAACTCGGCCATGACGTTGGGGTCGACTACCATACATAGGCTCGATTGACCGCGCTTGTTTTTTTCAACAAAATGAGTGAACGTATTCTTAGGTCGAATTTTGAGTTAGCTTCAAATTTTGAAACCAAATCTAATAAGGACTAACCTCAATCTGACCTCTATATAAAAGGAACTATTTTCTATTGTTTCTTAAATCACTTAAGAAATTTAGAGAAGAGTATTTTGCTAGGAAAGCTTTGAAACTCCCATAGAGCTATTATTTAACACCTTGAACCTCACCTCTTAGTTTTCTCAAGTGATTGGAAGGAGAAGTCACTTGAGGAGAAACTAAACGACGTGCGGCCACTCACATTTCGATCGTGGAAAGAGAATAGCAATAAAAACCAGTCGATTAAAGCTCTTTCGGTAGATTTCTCTTGTTGTAATTCCAACAGTTTTCTAATCTACTAAAAGATACGAAATATTTTTTTATTAATTTATATACATAGTATGTCTAACTTGTTTTTGAAAAAAAGTTTTGACTACAAAAAAAAAAAAATTAAAATCCGCTATGTGCTCATTTTTCAACAACATGGAGAAGTGAATATTTGTAGGCCTTACGAAGGGTGATCGAGCATTCCAGGGAATTGGGAACGTTTGGGCAGATTTTATGGACATTTGTGAAGTCATGTATGATTCATATCCCACTACTTATGATTGGTCTCTTTTGCAGTGAATTACCAAATCTATGCTCTGTATTAAAATAGATTAGATTAGTGGACACATGACTTTACTTCATTGCCATGTTGCCCTGGACTGCCTTGTTACAATGTATGTGAAAGATTTAAAACTCCTGCTTGATTGGCGGCTATTAAGAAATAAGTAGGAAATTCCCTCTTATTCGCACATGTTAAAGCTAGGAATGTGGATAGGGATTTATTTTAGTCTAGTGTTCATTTAATGGGGTGATGGAATTGTCAAAAGCTTGTGAACCAACCAGATAAAGATTGGAATTTGTCAAAATCTCATTTTGTACACAAAAAAAAAAAAAAAAAAAAAAACCATGTGTCTGGAACTATCCAGGAAGTGGTGCACTGGCGTGAACCAAAAGGCTGTTGAAACGTTACCACGTGGCCCTTTCCTTCACCTTCCTAGTTGTTCCTTTCATCAAAGTGTCGACACCATGACTTCATTCATTGGATTTCATGTTTCCATTAACTTTTTAATCTTGACCCATAATTTGTCTCCTCCTTGCTATGTAACCTGTAAAGATTCTTGGTTGGAGTTTCAAGTTCACCAATTTAGTGGCTTTTATATTCTTAGAATTGATTAATCGAATTTTATTCTCCTTATCACAATAATAATGGAAATGTCTATATATTTGATTAGAACGCTTTCAAGTGGACTCAAATTACTTTCGAATACAAGTTCTATCTTCTAAAACTTAAATTATCTATTTGACTATTGACGTTTGAAATTACGACGCAAACATAATTTGATTGATTAAACACAAAAATTAAACGTGGAATATGAATCTCTTTCAAGTTCACCAAGTTCAACAACTTAGTGTTTTTAATATTCTCAGAATTGATTAATCTAACTTTCTTCTTCTTATCACAATTATGATAGAAACCCCTGTTAATATCCTTGGTTATTCTTCTCCTTGTCACAATTGTGATAGAAACCTGTGAATATCCTTAGCTAGAATGCTTTCAAATGGGCTCAAATTACTTTAGAATTTAAAAAAGTGGACTCAAATTATCTATGTTTAAAATTATAATAATATGATTGATTAGATACAAAAATTGAACATGATTTCTTAATCTCTTTCTAGTTCACCAAGTTCACCAATATGGTGTTTAAATATTCACCCAATGGATTAATCAAATTTTCTTCTTATCACAATTGTTATGGAAACCTCTATTAATATCCTTGGTCATTCTTCTCCTTGTCACAATTGTGAAAGAAACCCCTATCAATATCCTTGGTTAGAATGTTTTCAAGTGGGATCAAATTACTTTGGAATATAATTTCTATCTTCTAAAAAAGTAGACTCAAATTCCTGATTCAATTGTTTGAGATTGCAATAACATGATCAAGACATAATATAATCGATTTGACACAAAACTTGAATATGGATCGATTGCAGACAAAAGTTGAACATGGAATCTGAGTCTCTTTCAAGTTCATTAGGTTCACCAATATTATGTTTTGAATATTCTCGGAATTGATTAATCTAATTTTCTTCTTCTTATCATAATTGTGACGGAAACCCCTGTTAATACCCTTGGTTATTCTTCTCCTCGTCACAATTTTGACTGGAAACCCCTATTAATATTCTTGGTTAGAATGCTTCAAGTGGGCTTAAATTACTTTGGAATATAATTTCTACCTTCTAAAAAAGTGGACTCAAATTATTGATTCAATTATCTATGTTAAAAATTGCAATTACACGATCAAGACATAATATGATTGATTAGACACAAAAATTGAACATGGAATATAAATCTCTTTCAAGTTCACTAAGTTAGCAATCTGGATGTTTTGAATATTGTGGGAATTAATTAATCTAATTTTCTTTCCCTTATTATCTCAATTATGATGGAAACCTTGTTATTATCTTTGTTATTCTTCTCCTTGTCACAATTGTGATAGAAACTCTTATTGATCTCTGTGATTCGAGTGCTTTCAAGTGGGTTCAAATTACTTTGGAATAGAATTTCTACCTTTTAAAAAAATGGACTCAAATTATCCATTCAATTATCTATATCTAAAATTGCAATAACATGATCACGACATACCATAGAATTTGAATCTCATACAAGTTCACCATCTGGTGTTTTGAATATTCTCAAAATCAATTAATCTAATTTTCTTCTCTATATTACAAATGTGACAAAAACCCCTATTAATATCCTTAGCTATTCTTCTCCTTGTCACAACTGTAATGGAAAACCCCAGTGCTTTCAAGTGGGCCTAAATCACGTTAGATCTGAAAGACTGAAACGTAGGGAGTTTGGGACGAAGAGAGAATACCATAAGGAGAGAGATAGCGCGAGATATATGAGAAAGTGAGGGTAAAACAGTGAAATCTATTCTTTTAAAATTGCGATTGGCCTAGTTTTTTTTCTAATTCTGGTAAGTTTAGAATATTTACTTACAAAAAGTTTTGAAGTTTGGTCTATTAACCACAAAATGGAGACATAAAATGATTGATTCGATACAAAAAGTGAATATTTAATGTGAATCTCATTCAAGCTCACCAATCTAGATTATTCAATCTGTAAAGTGTTTTTTGGTCATATCATATCTGTACTACACAAAGTGTTGCTCGTGTCAAAAGTAAAAGAGCATTTTGTTGGAACTGATAAAGTTTGAATCATTGCCACGCCCTAAATTTTCAGAAGAGGATATCGGCGATGATTTGGCAACAGTTTGGGCTGACGATTTACAGCATGTTGGGCATAGGATAATTTAAATCATTAGTTAGTTATAAATAAGATGAAGTTTTTATATGTTATAATAAAAAGAAAAAAATTATTACAGTATGAAGTTTTTATATGTTATAATAAAAACAGTTTTAATTAATAGTTTTTATCACTATATCAAACTCCTTGTTAGAATAGTTCTTATATGTTATAATAAAAACAGTTCTAACTAATAGTTTCTATCAGTATATCAAACTCCTTGTTTCTATCAGTATATCAAACTCCTTGTTTCTATCAGTATATCAAACTCCTTGTTAGAATAGTTCTTATATGTTATAATAAAAACAGTTCTAACTAATAGTTTCTATCACTATATCAAACTCCTTGTTAGATGCTATTCCATCCGCATGCTGCGGCATGATTGGCTTATAAATCCCATCTTTTGGGGTACACTAAATCAATCTGCACCCACTATATTGATCTCTTTCTCTTTCTTTCTGTCTCTAGATCTTGTTTTACTTTAATAATGAGAATACAAATATTTAATTTTCGTTAATTATTTAACCAATTAACAAACCACAACATTAAGAAAGACATCATCTGATAAATATAATAGAACTTAATAAAGATAACGCCGCAGTGCAACAGGGAATCAATCATGTGATATAGACACTGCACAAGAGGATAATGTTTGCTAATAAGGCATCTTAACATAACAAAACTAAAATTAAAAAGTTTTAAAAAGAATCTTTTTTTAATATCCATGTGCAGGATCCGTTGATCAATTTAAAAAAAAAAAAAAAAAAAGACAAGAAAAAGAAGAGGTAAAAGGCCATTGCTCATAAAACGAAAAGTATCATATTAAAGGAAGAAAGAAGGCCACTATTGGACTGCGAAAAGCTCCAAAAAAAGGGACAAGCATGAGAAATAAGAAAATAATGGTCAATGTCTGTAAGCTAGTGCGCCGGCGGCTGACAACCAATAATTTTCAGACGGATGGCCGCCAAATAAGAAGTACTTGTCCGATTTTTCCACACCCGTTTAGTGCTAAGTCATGGATCTTCAAAACTCTAACTATGATTCCTTCCACATTCTCTTTTAGAAGAATACATTTAACCATTCACATCATTGTTCTACTCAAACTATTCAGTTGATTTGACACATTGGAAATAACTAGGAAACTTTCTAATACAAAAAGTTCACTTCTTTTATTTGTTAAAAAACAAAAAACCTTTCCAGCGGACTTTGGATTCCAACTATTATCATGCATCTTTTAAAACTATTAAATTTAATTAAAATTATTTTTTTTATAAATTAGACAATTTGAAAGCTAAAAATCCACCAATTGAATATTTTTTTTTATTTCCAAAAAAAGATTGCCAACTTTCAAACTTTTGTTCTCAAATAGGTTTAAAAAGCTGAGCACATTGGATTAAATTAGGGATATCTGCCAAGTCCATTGGAAAGTGGATTATGGATAGGGATTCAAATGTGATGACTGGTAAGTGTTGCTCTTCAAAAAAAGGCAGCTGGACTTTAATATATTGGCATGGTGGTTTGGCACAGGATGAACACGCTTTTACTGTGGGTTGGCACTTACGCAGCACACGCCACTGGCCCACCTACCACGTGTCTCACCAGAAAGATAGCTGGGTGGTTCGGACCCACGCTGTATCCACACTCTGCAAACCATGCCAGATCATGATTCTACTTTGACTCTGTCTTCTTTTGGGCGCACTACTCCAAAAGTAGTCTGTGCGCTTTATACTTTTTTCCTTTTTCAGATAAATGGGCTTGATCTCAAAGCCAAGTTTTGACAGAAATGTTAAGTGCAACTAATATTTTAAATTTAAAAATTATAATATATAAGATTTTATATAGTAATAATTTTTTTTATTATTAAAAATTTTACGTTATTTAAAATTATAATTGATAGGTTAATTAATCACGAGGTCATGATTCTTACTTAGATTTACTATTATTGTTACTACATTATTTTTATGCTTTGTAGTAGGAGGACCAAGAAAATACCTATTTCAAAATGGCAAGAGTTTTAGATCACATTATAGTAGAATTAAAAGAATATGTATAATTTGATTAAAACATGGTAGTTTGAAATTGTACTAAAATTAAAAAAAAGTATGGAAATGCATACCATATTATTGTGATGTACAATTAATGGAGTATCTTTTATGGCCATTACATGATATTCTCTTCATTTAATTACATAAAAATGTATCTAGTAGCCTAAAAAATAAA
>CAMOHE010026912.1:71185-98144 GCA_946598075.1 Artocarpus hirsutus
TTAGATCTGAAAGACTGAAACGTAGGGAGTTTGGGACGAAGAGAGAATACCATAAGGAGAGAGATAGCGCGAGATATATGAGAAAGTGAGGGTAAAACAGTGAAATCTATTCTTTTAAAATTGCGATTGGCCTAGTTTTTTTTCTAATTCTGGTAAGTTTAGAATATTTACTTACAAAAAGTTTTGAAGTTTGGTCTATTAATTAACCACAAAATGGAGACATAAAATGATTGATTCGATACAAAAAGTGAATATTTAATGTGAATCTCATTCAAGCTCACCAATCTAGATTATTCAATCTGTAAAGTGTTTTTTGGTCATATCATATCTGTACTACACAAAGTGTTGCTCGTGTCAAAAGGAAAAGAGCATTTTGTTGGAACAGATAAAGTTTGAATCATTGCCACGCCCTAATTTTTCAGAAGAGGATATCGGTGATGATTTGGCAACTGTTTGGACTGACGATTTACAGCATGTTTGGCATTGGATAATTTAAATCATTATTTAATTATAAATAAGATAAAGTTTTTATATATTTAATTAAAAAAAATTATTATAATATAAAATTTTTATATGTTATAATAAAAACAGTTATAACTAATAGTTTTTATCATTATATTAAACTCTTTGTTAGATGCTATTACCTCTTTGTTAGATGCTATTACTTCCGCATGCTCCGGCATGATTGGCTTATAAATCCCATCTTTTGGGGTACACTCAATCAATCTGCACCCACTATATTGATCTCTTTCTCTTTCTTTCTGTCTCTAGATCTTGTTTTACTTTAATAATGAGAATACAAATATTTAATTTTCGTTAATTATTTAACCAATTAACAAACCACAACATTAAGAAAGACATCATCTGATAAATATAATAGAACTTAATAAAGATAACGCCGCAGTGCAACAGGGAATCAATCATGTGATACAGACACTGCACAAGAGGATAATGTTTGCTAATAAGGCATCTTAACATAACAAAACTAAAATTAAAAAGTTTTAAAAAGAATCTTTTTTTAATATCCATGTGCAGGATCCGTTGATCAATTTAAAAAAAAAAAAAAGAAAAAAGAAAAAAGAAAAAGAAGAGGTAAAAGGCCATTGCCCATAAAACGAAAAGTATCATATTAAAGGAAGAAAGAAGGCCACTATTGGACTGCGAAAAGCTCCAAAAAAAAGGGACAAGCATGAGAAATAAGAAAATAATGGTCAATGTTTGTAAGCTAGTGCGCCGGCGGCTGACAACCTATAATTTTCAGACGGATGGCCGCCAAATAAGAAGTACTTGTCCAATTTTTCCACACCTGTTTAGTGCTAAGTTATGGATCTTCAAAACTCTAACTATGATTCCTTCCGCATTCTCTTTTAGAAGAATACATTTAACCATACACATCATTGTTCTAATCAAACTATTCAGTTGATTTGACACATTAGTAAATAACCAATGAGATGTTTAGAAGAATGGTGAAAACCAATGGTTAGAACCACTTTTATTGTAGCATGTGAGAGCTTTACACTGTAGTGATTTTTTTTATTATTATCGTAGCATGTGAGAGCTTTACACTGTTTATAACTGAGTTTGTAATAAAAACTGTGGTTTTCACCATTCAATCAAGCGGTTCCCATCATCCAACCAAACAAGGTAGGAAACTTTATAATACAAAAAGTTCACTTCTTATATTTGTTACAAAACAAAAAAACCTTTCCAGCGGACTTTGGATTCCAACTATTATTATGCATCTTTTAAAACTATTAAATTTAATTAAAATTATTTTTTTATAAATTAGACAATTGAAAGCTAAATATCGACCGATGAATTTTTTTTTTTTTATTTCCAAAAAAAGATTGCCAACTTTCAAACTTTTGTTCTTAAATAGGTTTAAAAAGCTGAGCACATTGGATTAAATTAGGGATATCTGCCAAGTCCATTGGAAAGTGGATTATGTGGATTATGGATAGGGATTCAAATGTGATGACTGGTAAGTGTTGCTCTTCAAAAAAAGGCAGCTGGACTTTAATATATTGGCATATCACATGGTGGTTTGGCACAGGATGAACACGCTTTTACAGTGGGTTGGCACTTACGCAGCACAAGCCACTGGCCCACCTACCACGTGTCTCACCAGAAAGATAGCTGGGTGGTTCGGACCCACGCTGTATCCACACTCTGCAAACCATGCCAGATCATGATTCTACTTTGACTCTGTCTTCTTTTGGGCGCACTACTCCAAAAGTGGTCTATGCGCTTTATACTTTTTTCCTTTTTCAGATAAATGGACTTGATCTCAAAGCCTAGTTTTGACAGAAACTTTAGCTGCAACTCATATTTTAAATTTAGAAATTATAATATATAAGATTTTATAACGTAATAATTTTTTTTATTATTAAAAATTTTATGTTATTTAAAGTTGTAATTGATAGGTTAATTAATCACGAGGCCATGATTCTCACTTAGATTTACTATTATTGTTACTACATTATTTTTATGCTTTGTAGTAGGAGGACCAAGAAAATACCTATTTCAAAATGGCAAGAGTTTTAGATCACATTATGGTAGAATAAAAAGAATATGTATAATTTGATTAAAACATGGTAGTTTGAAATTGTATTAAAATTAAAAAAAAGTATGGAAATGCATACCATATTATTGTGATGTACAATTAATGGAGTATCTTTTATGGCCATTACATGATATTCTCTTCATTTAATTACATAAAAATGTATCTAGTAGCCTAAAAAATAAATTACGATTCTTTTCCCAAAAAGAGAAGGAGAAATAAATGGGATTCATTTTTTTTTTCTTCTCTTGTTGAAGCCAAGAAAACAAAAATAATATTCAACATTCAAGAACAGGGGTTCTTTTTTGTTTTTTTTTTGGTAATGAGTAAACATGATATTTCTTTCCCAAAAATAAAAGGCAAAAATGAAATAATTGGATTTTTTTTCCTCTTCTGATTTTAATTGGATTTTTTTTTCTAAATGGATTTTGTGGAATCAGGGAGACGAAAGTCAGAATCTCCCCTTCTTTACGTAAGTTCAACCATTTCAAAATTCTAGCCAAATTAACAAAAACAACAAAAAATATTATTGAATCATTCCAATGACAAAAAAATTATGAGGGCTGTAATTTCGTACCTTTTGTTGACATAATGGAGACATATAATTAATGTGGATGTACTAAGAATTACCTACAGTTTGATTTTAATTTTTTTTTTTCATTTTCAAGGTTAATTGATGAATTAAAAGACAGAAGGGAATCTCAGCGTGTTTATCATTTATTTATTTTTTCTGCTTTAAATTCTTTTTTTGGGCCAAAAAAAGGATCAGTGTCATTAAAATGAAGACATACATTACTCCCAAAAAAAAATGAAGACATACATGAACACATAGCTTGTAAAAATTGACAGGTTGAAATCCATGTGACAAAGAAAGAGACAGATTGTATTGTGAGATTCTGGTCCCCCTTTTGCCCCATAATAAAAGTAAAAATTAACAGCTGCATGGATTGTTAAGATTCTGGTCCCCATTTTATATTTCATATGTATGAATAAATCTTTTAATATCAATTGCTTAAATTTAAGAACCTTGTAGGTGTTGCATGTTTTTTTTACCATTAAATTTGATCAATTTTTTTTTTTTTTTACTAAAATACATGGTATCTGTTTTTGGTTCCTACCATAAAGAAATTGCCTTAAAATCATGCACAATTTTTTAGGGTATAAAAAATAGTATATCATTGAGATACACTTGACAAAATTAACTTAATATCTCAAAACCTAGAGTATCTTTTTATGCCATAATACGAAGTTTTACTTAAATCCATATTTAGCAAAAAAATAAGAAGTCTTCAAATTCTCTCACCCCATAAGTTTAAAAGAAAAAAAATATGGACAAAAATTGTAAATACCATACTACAATATTTTAACTGTTGTTGTTGTTATTGAATTTAAGAGTGAGAGATTTGATCTTTTTATTTTTAGATGAGTCGGGTGTAGTAGTTTTAATGCTTAACTATGTGTGCAATCACTTATTATTATTGTTTATTAATTATTATTAATTATTATTATTATTTTTTTATTATTTAGCGGGTCTTTGGAAGGGTAGTGAGAACTAGTAGTGAAAACTACTTTTACTATAACACGTGAGAGTTTTACATTGTAGTAATTTTTTTCTGTAACATATAAAAATTTTTTAATGTTTATAATTAAGTTTGTGGTGAAAATTAAGTGGTAAAACCTCACCAAACACCCTTTTATTATAATATGTGTAAAGCACTCAACCTTCCTCGTCACCACCCTTAAAACAGCCACGTACGTCATTCTTCGTGCCTCGACAGGTTTTCTCTCTTCTCTACCACCTCCAGTTTTCTCTCCTTTCTTGTTATATATGCACAAATCCACACAAATATATATATATATACACACACACACAATTTGTTTTATTTTGTTCCTTTCCAATTTATTTTAGTCTTTGAGATATGATCTTATCGCCATTAGTGAGAAATTAGCAGCAAGCCTTTTTTCTCTTTCGCAGCCATACAGTCTCTGTTTTACTCATTCTCGAACTAAACTCCAGTTTTCCAGAATTTATTACTCTTCTTCAACATCTTCAAAAAAAAATGGACATTTCTGTTGAGATTCTGGACGTCGTTTTCTTCGTGGCCTTGCTAACGTGGGTTTTAATCGACATTTCGAGAGACAAAAGAACAAGTAACAACATTAACAGGCAAAGTACTCACAACAACGTGCGAAATTATAACAACAGAGGTTTTTCCCTGTTCACTGTGATTTCCAATGCTGTAATCTCAGTTTCGTATCTGGGTTTTGGTTGTATTGAGTATTGGAATCGTGGGGTTCTCGTTTGGAGAGCCTTGTTTTCGTCCGCTACATGGGTTTTGGCCACACTTGTTTCTTATTGTTGTTGTTCTCCTCCTTGGGTCTTAATCCTTTGGTGGGTCTTCTCAACATTTCTGGATTTGTTTTGTCTCTCTCTTTTGGTCATTGCACACTTTAAATCACTAAGCAACCATTTCATTATACCAGACATTCTCCCACGTGCAAATGTTATTGATTTGGCGTCGTTTCCTTTGTCACTACTTCTCTCCTTCAACGCTCTCAGCCATGTCAGAAACTGTAATGATGATAGTATTGTTAGTGACTTTCAACACCCTTTTCTTGAGAAAGAAGAAGAAATTAGTTTGGAAGATGAAGATGGTGATTTTAGCAAAGCTGGAATTTGGAGCAAACTCACATTCCAATGGCTGAATCCACTTTTCAAAATGGGTAGATCCCAAAAGCTTGAGTTGCCTCACATTCCTTCTGTTCCTCAAACAGAAAGATCAGAAAATGCTTCCATGGTGTTGGAAGATTCACTTCAGAAGCAGAAGTTTGAAGAGCCTTCTTTAGCCAAAGCCATACTGCGAGCTGTGTGGAAGTCCATGGCCGAAAATGCTATTTTTGCAGGTAATTACTTGATCACTTTTCATAATTTTTAGACTCTCTTATTTGTGTCTGATTTCTGTTTAATCTGAACGTTTTATTTACTTTTGTAGGACTAAATACTGCCGCATCATACACGGGTCCTTTACTAATCACAAACTTTGTGAATTACCTGTTGGAAAAGCGTGATGCTTCGAGTGTTCGGTACGGACTACTACTGGCTTTTTTCTTCTTCTTTGCAAAGACAGTGGAGTCACTGACACAAAGACAATGGTATTTTGGTGCTCATCGTATTGGTGTTAGAGTAAGAGCTGCGCTAACAGTACACATTTTTTACAAGTCCATATCAATTAATTACTCTGGCCCTGGCCCAAGCAATGGCAAAATTATAAATTTAATCAATGTTGATGTGGAGAGAATTGGAGATTGCTGCTGGTACATCCATGGAGTTTGGTTGCTTCCACTCCAAGTCTTGTTAGCTCTAATAATCCTTTACAGGAACTTGGGTGCCGCGCCTTCTGCGGCTGCGCTTTTGGCCACAGTCATGGTCATGGTTTGGAACACCCCTTTGGCCAATATGCAAGAGAGTCTTCATTCCAAGATAATGGAGGCCAAGGACTCAAGAATCAAGGTGACATCGGAGACTCTGAAGAGCATGAGGGTCTTGAAGCTCCACGCGTGGGAACCGACTTTCTTGAAGAGAATCCTTGAGCTTAGGGATGCTGAGAGGAGTTGGCTTAAGAGGTACCTATACACTTGCTCAGCTGTGGCTTTTCTCTTTTGGGCTTCACCAACCCTAGTTTCAGTGGTTACTTTTGGTGTTTGCGTTGTGTTGAACACTCCATTGACGGCCGGTACAGTCCTCTCGGCTTTGGCCACGTTTAGAATTCTTCAAGAGCCCATTTATAATCTTCCTGAACTCATTTCCATGATTGCTCAAACCAAGGTTTCGTTGGACCGAGTCCATGAGTTTATCAAAGAAGAGAGGAAGAAGCTTTTGCCTTATCATTCTTCAAAGTCATCAGATGTTGCAATAGAGGTTGAGAAAGGTGCATATGCTTGGGAGACAAGTGATCAAAATTTGAAGAGACCAACTGTTAAAATCACAGAGAAGTTGAAGATGATGAAAGGGTTCAAAGTTGCGGTTTGTGGGTCTGTTGGGTCGGGAAAATCAAGCCTGCTTTATGGAATGATCGGTGAGCTTCCTAGGATTTCTGGGATGGGAATGAAAACTTATGGCTCAAAAGCTTATGTTCCTCAGAGTGCTTGGATTCAATCTGGCACCATCAGGGAGAATGTGTTGTTTGGCAAGAAAATGGATAAGGACTATTATGAGCGGGTTTTGGAGGCTTGTGCTCTCGACCGGGATATCCAGATGTGGGGAGGAGGAGATTTGACAGTGGTGGGAGAGAGAGGGATGAACTTGAGTGGAGGACAAAAGCAGAGAATTCAACTGGCAAGAGCCGTCTATAGTGATTCTGATGTTTACTTCTTGGATGATCCTTTTAGTGCTGTTGATGCACATACAGGAACCCACTTGTTCAAGGCAAGAAACATCTTTGTTATCTAGTGTTTTTTTTTTTATTTTCTAATAAATGGACTTAATTTATGAAAAGTTTTTTTATTTCTTTTTTTTGGGGTGTGCAGAAATGTCTTTTGCAACTCTTGTCACAGAAGACTGTAGTTTATGCAACACATCAGTTGGAATTTTTAGAGGCAGCAGATCTTGTCTTGGTAAGTCATTGAAATTCTTGTCCTTTTTTTCATAAGCTGAGAGGAAATTTGTTCTTCTCTTGTTCGTGACTTGCATTTACCATTAGGTAATGAAAGATGGTAGGATTGCGCAGTCAGGAAGGTACCAAGATCTTATTGCAGACATGAGTGGTGAACTTATTAGCCATATGGCTGCTCACAGAAAGTCACTAACCCATGTCAACACATGCCAACAAGACGATCCCTTCACCAGAGTTCCGTGTAGAAAGAACCAAATAGAAGTAGTGGAGGACTGGTTTAGAGAGCCTGTAGAAAATGGCAAGCTTCTGGAGAAATCCCAAGAGGAAGAAGCAGAAACCGGTCGAGTGAAATGGAGTGTTTACTCAACTTTTATCACTTCAGCTTATGGAGGAGCTCTTGTTCCTGTTATCCTTCTCTGTCAAGTCCTCTTTCAGGGACTACAAATGGGCAGCAATTACTGGATTGCTTGGGCTACAGAGAAGGAAGGCAGGGTCAGTAACAAGCAGTTGATAGGGATTTTTATATTGTTATCTGGTGGGAGCTCTATTTTCATATTGGGAAGGGCAGTTTTGCTAGCAACCATAGCGATTGAGACGGCTCAGCGTCTGTTCCATGGAATGATCGAATCAATTTTCCGTGCCCCCATTTCGTTTTTCGATTCCACACCTTCAAGTCGAATCCTCAGCAGGGTTGGTGTTTTCGTATATATCATTTGTTTGCAATAGATTAACGTTTGAAAGGTTATATTCCCAGTTCATAACATGCATTTTCTTCTCAATTATCCGTGCAGTGTTCTACAGATCAAAGCACACTAGATACAGATATTCCGTACAGATTAGCTGGATTGGCCTTCGCACTTATCCAACTATTGAGCATAATCATCCTCATGTCCCAGGTTGCCTGGCAAATCTTTCTTCTTTTCCTGGTTGTGCTTGGAATCTCTATATGGTATCAGGTAAGACAAAGAAGAAAAGACCAGTTTTGCATTATTAACTTAAAATGAATGTCCTAGAATAACAAATGATATGTTCAACAATTGGCTAGAAAGAAGGTTTTAAAAAAAAAAATATATATCCGGAGATTAACTGTTGTCAACTACGTTTACAGGCATATTACATCGCCACTGCAAGAGAACTAGCCAGGATGGTTGGAATTCGAAAGTCTCCGGTCCTGCATCACTTTTCGGAATCTATTGCAGGGGCAGCAACAATACGCTGTTTCAAACAGGAAGACCGCTTCCTGACGAAAGCTCTGAGCCTCATAGATGACTATTCTCGCGTGGCATTTCACAATTCTGCCACCATGGAATGGCTTTCTGTTCGGATAAATTTTCTCTTTAACCTTGTTTTCTTCCTTGTTCTCATCATTCTGGTCACCTTGCCAAGATCAGCCATTGACCCAAGTAAGGCCCCTCTTTATCCCTTATATTAGGCCAACAACTAAAATGTTAACAACGAGGGATAATGAAACATTTGAGAAAATGAAGCTTTGGAGAAAAGTTTATACAAAAATGGCAAATTCCAAATTTGTATTATGAACTAATGTAATGTCTGATCCAATATCAGGTTTGGCAGGATTAGCGGCAACCTATGGTTTGAACCTAAATGTTTTGCAGGCATGGGTGATATGGAACTTATGCAATGTTGAGAACAAGATGATCTCAGTGGAGAGAATTCTTCAATTCACTAATGTACCAAGTGAGGCACCGCACGTTATCAAAGATTGTAGGCCAAACCCTGAGTGGCCAACAGAGGGAAGGATTGAACTCGGCAAACTTTATGTCCAATACAATTCTTCTCTGCCAATGATTCTCAAAGGGATTACTTGTACTTTCCCTGCAAGTAAGAAGATCGGAATTGTGGGCCGAACGGGGAGTGGAAAATCCACTTTGATCCAAGCTCTATTCAGGGTTGTGGAGCCCTCAGGAGGAAGGATTCTGATTGATGGAGTTGACATTAGTAAAATGGGGTTGCACGATTTAAGGTCAAGTCTAGGCATCATTCCACAAGACCCTACCCTGTTTCAAGGAACCATGAGAACCAATTTGGACCCTTTGCAAGAGCACTCAGACCTGGAAATCTGGAAGGTTGGAATAAACAAAAAAAAATCTCTACTCACAAAATTAATTATGATTACATCTTTTACTAAATACCCTTTTCATTTCAGGTTCTGAACAAGTGTCGGCTGGCGGATATAGTGAGGCAGGATCAAAGGCTTCTTGATACTCCTGGTATGAAAATCTAGTTAATAGATGATAAACTAAACTTTTTTTTCCCGTCTAATTCAGACTTTTTTAATTAATTGTGAAATCTTCAACGTCTTGCAGTTGCTGAAGATGGGGAGAACTGGAGTGTGGGACAAAGGCAGCTTGTTTGCCTGGCCAGGGTGCTCCTGAAGAGGAGAAGAATTCTTGTATTGGATGAGGCAACAGCTTCAATTGACTCGGCAACGGATAATGTGATTCAGGAGACGATAAGAGAAGAAACTAGTGGATGCACAGTCATTACAGTGGCTCACAGAATCCCCACCGTTATTGACAATGACTTGGTCCTGGTCTTGGATGACGGTAAGCTAAGAAACCATGTGGACAAAAAAAAATCCATTGTGAGTGTTACTTTGTGACGTTTGGATGTTAAGACTTTCGTTCTAACAATTCTGAGTCATACAGGCAAGATTGTGGAATATGACTCCCCTGCTCGGTTACTTGAGGATAATTCTTCTTCTTTCTCGAAGTTGGTCGCAGAATTCTTGCGGAGATCATCAAGGAGAAACTGCCGTGAAGATTTTTCTTGAGTGCATCAGCAGAGACCAAGCAAAAAGAAACTGACTTGCAATTTTGCACATGGCGATATTTAAGGGTGGAACTAGGCTACATCCTTAGAAGACACGAGTACTAGTACTTCTGACAATTGACAAAAAGAGCCTCTCTAACACCAGCTTAGAATGTAAAAACTCCTGTTAGAACCTTTAGATCAGGAATGACTACTACACCAAGATGTACAATTAGTCTTCACAGCTTAAAATTAGTTTTTGGCAGCAATGAGAATAATATTTGGAAACATAATAGCAACCACATTTTCCAATTAGTTTACCAATAACAACATTGCTACTACTCATTTTCCATGCTTACATGAATTACAATATATTAAAGTCGCGGGGCCCAATAGATTCAATTTCTCTCAGGAATATATCCAACCCCATGATTTGAAGAATCAATTTAGTGGGCACGTCTCTTTTGTTAGTGCCCGTGAAAAAGGGTCAATCCCAAAAGCAAATGTCATCGGGGAGAGAAGAAGGAGGGGGGGGTGTGGTGGTGAGTGATTGAGTTGTCAAGGCATTGAGGAATAGGACAAGTTTCTATATTGGCCAGAACAAAAAGTGAAGACTGGATAATGATGTGAAGTGAATAGAGACAGCATTTCGGTGGGGGTGCGCTGATGCGTGAAAGCCATTTTGTGCACTTTATTCTGTCTTTTATTCTTTAGTGGGAAAGAAAAATATTGATATGGAACATTTTAAGGAAGGAAATGTAAATAACATTACCAAAAAAAAATGTAAATAACATTACCATGTGAGAACATGGGGATAAAGCTTTATTGGTAAAGAGACAAAGACCAACCAAAAATCTGACAATGTGGGTTTTCATAAATTAGGATGAGCGTTACAGACATTTTATTATCTTAACGTTTATATATATATATATATATATATTTATATAGACCTCGTGAAGGAGTTCAGATATAACAGAGAATTTGCAAAAGAGTATCCTCCGAAGAGAGAATCCAAGGGAAAGTACATAGTTTTCATTTTTCACGGCGGTTTATATATTTGTCTTTGGTTCGTGAAGGAGAACCCACCATCTAGATTAAAAAATTATAGAAGAGTCAGCATTAAAAATGACAAAATTGAAACATTTGATTTTGAACCAATTAGGTAAAGAACAGATTTTAGAACACGACAACAGAATAAGGAACAAAATTAGAAAACGGCAATTGTGTGGAAAACAGACGAGATGGGATAATGGGAGCGAAAACACAATAAAAACTACACTTAATGGCATACACGACAACCAAATGTAATGCAAAACGACAATACCGTGAAAACCGTCAACAAAAGGCGGTAAATGGTGGGTGGACTAAAAACGACAGTTAATTGACAAAACCAAAAACCGCAAAATTTTAAATGCAAAACAATAACAGCGTGAAAACGACATCAAAAGGGAAAACGACAATAAACACAGTAAAATCCATAAAAAATGATGGCTAGATTGAAATTGATATCAAAGGTGAAACGACAATGAAGTGATGGATCATATGTCCAATAAATAACAGAGAACGATTTGACAAATTGAAACCGAAGGTTAAAGTAAAAAATAAAAATGAAAATAAAAACAAAAAGAGAGAGTGAATAAAATAAACAAAAATAACAGAGAAAACGACAATAAAGGGGGAAAGACATTCACGTTAAAGATGAAAGAGAATTACATAAACAACAAAGTCTAGAAAAAAGACTTCTAGGCTGTTTGATAAGGTAATTAAAACTATTAGTTAAAACTATTTTTTATTGTAGCATATAAGAGCTTTATACTGTAATAATTTTTATTATTACTAAAATATGTGAGAGTTTTATACTTATTATAACCAAAATAGTAGTCTAAACCATAGTCTGAACTAGCTTGTCAAACAGCACATCCATAAACCGGAGAAACAAGAAGAAAAAAAAAAACAAATTGAAGAAACGACATGCATCATTTAAAACGACGTATAAAGGGAGCGACGAAACACCTAGAGAGCGGCATTGCAGTGTTGCACAAACGGGCGTGTAATCTTCAGCGCTTTGAAGACGACCTGTGAATATCAAGGAGCCCAAAGAATTTGCAGCATATAGAGATCCGAAAAGTACATAATCTGACAATCCAAAATAATAATCCACGAGAAAGCAATTTACAATCTTCGAAAGAAAAGTTTTGCGCATCATTTCAATATGAGCACAACTTTTCTGACAAAATGAAAAGATAATAAAAATATCATTCAATTTTATTGAGACTTTAAAATCAAAGCATCAACAACATGAAAAGCTGCAACAAAAATAAATACCATAACCCCTCACAAAGAGTCATATCTTCTGTCCAATGTTCTCTGATCAAATACAGATTCAACAGCCGAAAGCTATGCAATATAACGAGTAAGAAAATTGCAATTTCAGGATTTGGTTTAGTTTGGATTAGAGAAGAAGTCGTTGACGTTGGGCATGATCTGAGGGGGTTTGTTGCGGACGAATTTCCTGAGGCTGTGTTGGGAATACTTCTCACCTTCTTCAAAGTTGTCCAGAATTCCAGCCGCTCTATTCTCCTTGGTCACCCTGATATGATAATATCCCAAGTTAATGCTTGTTTCAAGCCAAAAAAATGTTACAGGAGTTTTTGACATTTAATTGTAACTTAAGTTTTAAATTTAAAAATTATAGCACGTCAAAACTTTATACTGTAGTAATTTTTTATTTTTTATAATAGCTGTTGAGAGTTTTACACTGTTTACAGTTTTAACTAATGAGTTGAAACCGAAGACCTAAACACTTAATTATATGACTTAATTATATGATTTGTGTATTGACTACTGGAGATGAGAACTTGAAAACGATATGCAATTTTAAAAACGACAATAATGTGACAACAGTTGAGAACTGGCAATTTGGTGAACGAGTTGAAACAAATGCAAAAACTAGATGAGAGTGTTAAGATTCAAATTTTAACTGCTACCATGTTTAAGTTTTAGATTTAAGTTTCGGCTAAATAATAGAAAAAGAAAACGTACACATCTAAAAAGGGAATTAAATTAAAACAACAAAAAAACTGGTAAGAAATTGAAAACCATAAGAAAAGGCAGACCGATAAAAATAGGAAAAGCGGCAAGAGAATTTAAAAGAGAAAAACGAGAACGAAGTGGAAAATTATATTGAATAAACGACAAAAATAAAAGAAAGGATGGGAAACTTAAAAAAAGTAAAAATTATAAACGACGACTACAAGAATGACGACAAGAGAGTAAAAAAGGTAGATTATAAACGACAACCAATCAATCAAACGACTTTATAAGGGAGAACAAGGAATGAAAAAAAAGAAAAAAAAAAAGCAACAAGGGGCAAAGGCACATAGACACGACATGAAGAGGGAAAACGACAGGCAAATAAAACGACAACAAAGGAAAAACCAACGATGCAATTGTATGATATCCTTCTCAAGGCTTCCTTTTCCTTTTCAGCTTTGAAGCCGGGGTGATTCTAATTTTTTTCCTCATTAAATAAAAACTAAAATTATGATTAAACAACTGGGCATATCAACCAGAACTAGAGAAAAAAAATATCATATTGGCGGAATAGTACATAAAAAAAATTAAAAAAAAGGAAATTAAAAGATGGGGAAAATAGAAATACCTGACTTCAGGGTTGGTGGTTATGTTTCTGACAAGTTGCATGCCGCAAATGCCAACAGCCACACCAACGGCCGCAAATAGTGGATACACCTATAACACCCACAAATTATAACTCAAAAAAAACAACTCTTTTGCCGAGAAAAATTAACAGAAACAAAGGTTTCGTTTTTTAGATGATGATTGTAATTTTATAATGCAAGAAATTTCAGTTTATATTACAGAGAAAAGCTAGCTCACCAATCAACCTACTGAAATAACAATGTCCATACAGAAAACTAGGAAGTTTGAATAATATATATATATATATATATATATATCTAAGAAAAAAGGTATAAGGAGGTATGGTTCTGTTCTAAGAAATATATCATTCAATTCAAGGAGTGACTGCAAAACAATAAGGGTTATTAAAGAAAAAAAAAAGTATATCTGCAACCAAATTCACATGAAGCAAAATATATATATATATATATCTTTTGTGCAACGATAGGCAGTCTATTTCAGTCAACGAACAAAGCAAACAGAACGATTTCAGATCCAACAACTAATAACAAAACGATTTTCACTAGCCAAACAAACAAAAGATTCAATACAAAAGGATAAATGAACCTCAGGCCTTAACCATCTGCTCAAGGTGGAGGAAGAAGCCATGTTGGAGACGAGCCCAATTCAGAGAAAACGGAATGACACCTTCTCTAAGACAAGAAGAGAAGAGAGAGAAATTTGAAGGCGGCGAGAGACAGAACAGAAACAGGGCAATTTCTATTCAAATATGGTAAAAAGTCCTGTCCTACAGCCGCAAGGTTTGAAGTTTTTTCTGGACTTTCCAAACAACATAGAAGGCCGTAAACGTGGAATGTCGTTAAAAGGGTTGTGTAACATTGACCAGCCCACCAAGGATCTTGGAATGGCCAGCCAGATCCAATCATACGCCAACTATTATTTAATATAAATTATCTAAAAAGATTAATTAAATGATTATATCCCACCCAAAGCATCCACGGTGTCGTGGTGTAGTTGGTTATCACGTCAGTCTAACACACTGAAGGTCTCCGGTTCGAGTCCGGGCGACGCCAAAATTTGTATCTTTATTGTATTTTTTTTTTTTTTTTTTTTTCTGTTTCTTCACATATCTTTTCTCTTTTGTTTTTTTTCAATATGAATCAAAACGAAAAACACAAGTTACACAACAGACACAACAGTTATTTACACAAACGAGAAGAAGGAAATCAACACGATTCAAAAATGACAATTAAATAAAGAAACCATGTGTATCTCAAAAAGAAAGTAATATGAGGAAACATACACAGTAGATAACAGAGGAAAAATTAATGAAACGAAAATAATAAATAGATAAACAACAAAGCAAGGGCAACTTAAAAAACTACTAGAGAAGAAACAAAAAAGATGGTGGGACCGACAGGAACAGCCGATGCTCCAATGTGAGACTCGTGCAACACGCACGAAAGCTATTGGCTGAGGCAACCAAGATGGGACCTGCACTGGCCGAGTGTTGCGAACCTGTCAGGTGACGTGCCTTGACTCAGTGTGTGAGAAGCATGCACTGTTCTCGGCTGTTCACTTCCTTAATCGGATGACCTCTTTTTATCTTCAATACTTATCAGTTTTCTTGTAATTTGTTGAAAAGGAGCAGACATAATCATTCATATATATATATATATATATATATATACATAGAGTAGTAAAACTTAACACAATAATATGTCTGTGTCACCGTACAGGATCTATGGTGATAGTAAAAGGATCAAATAGAAAAAAATTCTTTTAATTATAGTCCCGTCATATTTATCGCACCAAAAGTTTTAAGTTGGACCAAATAGATTTTGAGTCACCGTACTCGCTGTTGTCCTATTTTCACACATTAATTTTTTCCTCCTCAATTTTTTTACTTTCTTTTTGTTAACAAATAATACAAAAATCAGAAATCCAAAACGAGTATCATACGGGGGAATGTACACGGTTCCACTGTCGTCAAGCCTTTGTCTTTGGCCGGTGAACAACTTAACCTGTTTTATGCATTCTTATTTTGTAATTCATAATCGTTGACCAGAAAGATTTTGGCCATGCAAACAAAATAAAGATGAACAACATAAATGAGAAATCTCATTTCGAATAGAAACTGTCATTCCTTTCAAAAAAAAAGGAAAATGTTGTTTATCAATCAACAAGGTTGAGATAATACATCAACAACATGAAAATCTGCAACAAATAAAATATTATAACCCGTCGCAATGAAACAATTCTTTTGTCCTATGTTTGTCCGATCGAATACATTTTTAGCAGCCACCGACAGCTACATGACAAAAGTAAGAAACTTCCGATTTCAGGTCTTGGTTTAGTTTGGATCAGAGAAGAAGCTGTTGACGTTGGGCATGATCTGGGGGGGCTTGTTGCGGACAAATTTCCTGAGGCCGTGTTGGGCATACCTCTCACCTTCTTCAAAGTTGTCTAGAATTCCAGCTGCTCTGTTCTCCTTGGTCACCCTAACACACATAATGTCCGATGTTAATAATAATTTCAAGCAAATAAGAAAAAGATAAGAGAACTGATTAATAGTTTCTGCTTTCGTGACAATAGTTGTCATATATTGTAAAAATAAGCTTTGTTTGACAACTAGTTAGAACTACTATGTTTCAACCGCTACAATGTATATCTTTCACGTACTGAAGTAAAAATTTGTTAAAGTGTAAAACTCTTATATGCTATAGTATTTTTGTTCCTTAATCCTCTAGGGTGGGTGCTGGCTTTGTGTATTGACCATTGAACATGAACAGGCTTATAAAAAACTATAACAAAAATTTATTATATTAAAAAAAAAACTGACGGCAGGATAAAAACATTGCCGCATTGGAAAATGGAGAACTTAAGATAATAGGAACGTTTAAAAACGACAATAATTTAAAATGACAATGATGTAGAAAGGGGCATTGTGCAGAAACGACAGATAAATGAGTGAGAGATGAATAAATTACAACAAATGCCATGTAACAATAATGGAAAATATAACGTAGGCATTATCAAAAGTCGAGAGTTAAAAAATTCCAATTTGAAAACAACAGCGACAGCAACAATGACAACAACAAAAACGGAAGGAAAGTAAAAACAATAAGAAAAGGGAAATCTATAAAATAAGAAAAACGACATGAGAATTTAAAACTGAAAACGACAGCAAAGTAGAAACAAGATGTGTTCTCCTCCCTATTTTTGTGGCATATCGCATAAGTTTGTAAAAAAGGTTGGACGGCAGAAGGACGGAATGCAACTCGATCGAAAGAAAGAAAAATTAGCCAAATCCGCAAATTAAGTGTTAATGAATTCCCTAATTGAGCTAACCTTCATTATTATTTAGTGGATGTGTCAGTTGTTTCCGTCTTGGGTTCAAGTTTCAGGGAATAATATTTTTTATTTTTTAATTATCAATGAATTTCCATGCAATTCTCAACCAACATAATTATCCATTTCAAAATGACAAGGAAAGTAGAAATGCTATAGTATAAAATAGAAAAACCAAATGAAAAGTTAGAAAAGAAAAACGACAGCATAGTGGAAACAAGATACAGAACAAACGACAAGAAAGTTGAAAAGACCGGCAAATAAAAAACAAGAGCGCAAGCTAAAAGAGAAAATTAAATTGAAAAAAAAAACAATAATAATAAAAACGACATCAAAATAAAATAGGACAATAGGGCAGGACGCACACATTGAAAATAGACGGAGAATAGTAGATGACAATAATTAGAAGACGATTAAAAAGAAGAAGAATAAGAAGAAGCAGGAAAAAACAACACGAGAACTTAGAAACGACAACGAACTAGAAAAACAAGTTAAACGACAACTAGAAGAATGACACGAAGAAAGTAATAAAAGAGGCAAATCCAAAAAATGGAATGAAAATTAAAGTTAAAAAAGGGCAGAAATACAACACCTAAGTGAAGAAACCACGATCAATTAAACAAACGGCTTTGAAAGTAAAAGTGACTTTAAAAAAGGGAAAAAGGAAAAAATAAAGGAAACGACAGGCACATTAACATAACACCGAAATGGACAACGACAGGCACATTAAAAAAAAAAAAACGTAGTATAATTTTTGGCCTTCGTAGATCTGTGGCTACTTTTTAGGAGAAACTCAAAAACAGTCGTGAGGCATTAAAACTTATCGTATCAAGTGTTCGAAATATGAGCAGTGGAAGGAAGCAGTAATCATGTAGGAAATGAACATGTCCCCCCAGTTGTTCCTAATAGTTGAGGGTCAGTGAAATATCTAACATATTTTTTTGATGAAGCGATTATTCCTTTCCAGCAACTTCGTAAAATTGTCCGTCTTGGTCTTTCCGTTTTTAGGTTTTCATTTGTTGCAGGACTTTTGTGTTCGTAATATAGGCACATGGACCTTACTGCAACTGTGCTTTGTACATGCAGACGACTTTATAACTGCTTCCTCTTGGTGAATGACAACTTTGTCATCCTTGCTCGGTATGAAAGGACTGCCGAAAAAATATGGTTCTCATTTACCAAGAAGAAGTTACAAAGTTGTCTACATGTACAAAGCATGGTTGCAGTAAGGTCCCTATGCCTATATTACAAACACAAAAGTCCTGCAACAGATGAAAATCTAAAAACAAAATGAACAAGAAGGACAATTTTCACGAAGTTGCTGGAAAGGAGTGACTACTTCACAAAAATATATATATATATATATAGATATATGTTAGATATTTTACTGGCCCTCAATTATCAGGAACAAGTAGGAGGTGGATGTTCATGTCCTCCATGATTCTTGTTTCCTTTCATTACTTGTATTTCAAACATGATACGACAAGTTTTGAATACCTCGCAACTGTCTCTGAGTTCCTCCTAAAGAAGAGACACAAATCAACGAAGGCCAAAAGTTATATTGTTTGCTTTTTCTAACTCAGCCTCCCTCTTTAGTAAAAGCATGTTCGCACTGTTTAATTTTACTTCTAGATTCTCGATGTTGGGAGAGAGTTCAACACGAAGATAGTGAGTTTTTTTGTGGAGTAGGGATGATGGCCCTCAAGGTACCAGCATTGCATTTTACATGGGAAGAAGACATGGAAGAAGAGGCCATGTTGGCATTCAGTAATTACCAGCATCAAAAAGGGGAGAATTATTCTAACTAGGTCCTTTTTTTAAGGAAGGAAATGTTAGTAATAAAATTCTCAAAGATACTAACCCCTCTGTACAAGGTACGTTCTTCATTCCATGCACATGAAGCAGTGAAAGTATTTTGTTTTTACGTGCCTGTTGTTTTCCATTTCGATGTTGTAAAAAATTCTTATTAACACAATAAATAGATTTATAGTGCAACTAATCTATTTACATCATTGTTTACCATATAAATATTTCTTATTTGCTGCTATAAAATATCTTCAAAACTTGATATTTACTTCAAAAAGTTTCAAAAATCTGTCATTTCCTTCATTCTCCCTAAATAAATGTTCCCAACGTACATAGAACAATTCTTTAAAAATTCTCATTTTCTAAAACAAAACCATTATAAAAACACTATCAAATGAGATTGTCCCTCTAATTGTTTTCGCCTCTCATAAAAATTAAACTTAAGAACAACCAGAAGCCAAAACCAATCAAAATCATAGAAAAGAAAAAGCAAAACGGTAGAAAAATTGTAATACGTATGTATGTATGTATGTATGTATGTATAGACACATATAAGACAACAAGCCGAATGTGAAAACTAAAGTAAAAAACGACAGAGAATAAAAACGACATTAAAATGAAGAACGACAATGAATCAAACAAACGACTTCATAAAAAGGATAAGACGAAAAAAAAAAAGAAGAAACGACAAAGGCACAAGGACACGCTGGAAAGCGACGGGCACATAGAAACGACAACAAAAGGGAAAACAATACTATTGAATGATTGTCTTCTGAAGTCTACCTTGATGATTGTTTTCTCATTTAGTAAAAGTATAACTTGAGATTAAACAACAACACAAAGCAAATAAAACTACAGAAAAGAAAAGCAACTTAACATTATACAATAAAATGGAAAAAAAAAGGTTGTGGAAAATAGAAATACCTGACTTCAGGGTTGGTGGTGATGTTTCTCACAAGTTGCATTCCGCATATGCCAACAGCCACACCAACGGCCGCAAACAATGGATACACCTATAACACCAGCAATTATAACCCCAAAAACAACTCCTAAGCAAAATAAAAATTAAAGAAAATAAAGATCTCTTCTTTAGATGACAATTTTATGGGCCGTTATAGTCCAAAACTCTCTCACATGCTACAACTCTCAACCAAAACCACTGGTTCCAACGGTTGTTCTAAACTACCAATTAGTTTATGAAATTCCAGGTTACAGAGAAAATCTATCTCCCCAGTTTATCTCCAGAATTACAGTTTACATAGAAGAAAATGGAAAATTTGCTACTTTGCATCAATCAAAGATAATCAAAATCAAGTTTCAGAGAACCAGAGTATGAATATAAAAAGAGGAAAAATATGAGATAATGGTTCCGTTCTAGAATTATACAATTTTGTATTCCTTCTTTTAATATTAAAGAAGCCAGAAAAATCATATGATATTGATGGGTGATTCTTGACAAGGACATTATACATATAGATTTCAACTTTGGCCTGTATAAAAAGATTGGCCATCAAATAAAATATTGAAACCGCTTCAAAATAACTCAAAAAAAAATCAAAAGCAAAAGAAAAAAAAAGAAAAAAAAAAAACAGAAGAAACGAAATGATTGCAGATCCAAACAAAAGATTCTCTTTAGCAAACAAAACGAAAAACCAAAAAAAAAATTCAATACAAAAAATTGAAACAGAAGTAATAATACCTCAGGCCTTAACCATCTGCTTAAGGTGGAGGAAGCCATGTTGGAGAAAAGATCGATTCAGAGAAACGAAAATGACCTCTTCTCCAAGACAAGACGAGAAGCGAGAGAACTTTGAAGGCGGCGAGCAAGAGACAGAATAACGCAGAACAGAATCAGGGAAACTTTTATTCAAACATGGTAAAAGTCTTTTATAGTCGCAAGCCGTGACTTCGTTTTGGACACCTGTATACCGTGGACCTACAATTAAGTGCCAACATTTTACCGGGTGTTTGACAAAGAGCTACAATTTTCACCACAAACTCAATTATAAATAGTATAAAGTTCTTACATGTTACAGTAAGAATAAAAAAAATTACTACAGTGTAAACTCTCATATGCTATAGTAAAAGTGGTTTTCACCACTTATTCCCACCATCTTTCAATTAGATAAGTTAAAGTTTTGTTCAACGAACCTGGGCTCTGCTCTCAAATATTAACTCGAGTTAATATTCAAGATTAGAGTAAAATAAACAAAATAATGATGAAGCAAAAATAACACGTAAGATTTATAGTGGTTAATTATATTAATGAAGAGCTACGTTTATTAGAATGTACTAATATTCTGGGTATATATTATAATAGAATAGAAGAAGATGATAAAGCAAATGAGTAAAGTTTCTGTATCTATATTCTGTATATCGTACAATGAAACAACCATCCTCTTTATATAGAGGATGAGAAAGAATCGTTGCTCCTAATCGTTTGCAGAGTTAGACAATGCACTATAAGTAACTGCAATAGTAAGACACGTGTTGATTAGTGATAAGCTGCAAGAATCACTTCTTCCCCATGTTTGGTTCATGACTATATGTGTTACAACCATCAGTTCGCACTAATAACCGTCAACTTGTAGCGATCAACCCCGTCAAACAAAGACTTGAAAAATGAGTACAAATTATCCTGAGCGGGCGAAAAAACCAACTGCCTCCAACTACATAGATAATCGAACCAAACGAATCGTCAATTCGATTGGACTTCACTTAGTTGATTTTATTCGATCCATTCAATTAACTTCAGCATTGGACCGTCTGTGCTTGTCAGCAATTTAGGCTCCACTAAATTGCACCCCAATTACTCCCAAAAATACAAAGCGGTGTAAATGTGGAATGCGTGTAATATAATATTACTGCAAAGAAAGTAAACAATTAAAAAAATTTCCGTCAGTAACATTGTTGATGCTAAACATCATAATTAATAAAATCTAAATCTAGTTTTATATAACATGTCATAATATTGTTTGTAAATAATAAAAAAAATGAGAGGAAAAAATATTTTTTTTAACTTAAAAAATATTTTAAAATATTTAAGATAAATAACATATTAATAGGGTCAATTCTAATTGTTCAGATTCGATTAAGGCACCTAACCTTTTTTAAAATATTCGAGAAGGACTTTTGCCAAGAATTCTTTTGGTATCAAAGTCGTCCTTCTAGAATATTCCTTGCCTTGTAACATCGGTAATTGTTTGGTTGGACATGCATGTCTGCCTATGACAGCCCATTTCTCGTCTAACTCCTTTCTAATTTCCCCCGTGTAAAATTAATTTAATATTTTTTGCGGTTAAAATATTTTAAGGCATAGGTGAAGCATCCTCGGCGTTGCGGTGTAGTAGGTTATTCGAATCGGGCGACGCCAATTCAGCCTTCCTCAATTGTGTTTTCTGTTTTTGTTGTTAGAATCAAATTGCAACATATACGACATTTTGAACTCATAAAAGCGGAAGCATGTGGATCAAAAGTTACCTCCTGCCATTGACATTTTCTTGCTCTGTTTTTTACCCGAATTTGCACCGTTAAGTTTGATTTTCTGAACACTCTCAATCCTCCTTTGATGGTGTAGGTTTTGTTTTTGAATTGCGTGTTCAAGAACCAAAACATGGGTTGTTTATATTAACCGTGACCATCAACGGTTATGGCAGTTAAGCATTTTTTTTAAAAAAAAAAACTGCCCTTCCACGTGGGCTAATCAGGATTTAACATTCTCTCACTTGGCCCATACACCACATCAACTATCACAATAAGAAACAAAATATATGAATCATGGCGATAGGTCCTCTAAATGATGAGTATTATCTTCCATGTATTACAATATAACTTGTCTCTCTAGATTTACCCATGTAACTTAATGAATAAACCCTATGTTTATTCTTGGCCAGATACTTTAGTGATATTTCTCTAAAATAAATTTGAACACATAACTGAAGATAAATGAGAAAATATCATAAATATAGAGTTTCATTACAAAGTACAATGAAATCACATAAGGGAACCAAGTCTCATTCTGTCCACATGATCCCTAAATTTTACTGGTGGCATGCCTTTAGTTAAGGGATCGGCAAGCATCAATTCAGTACTTATGTGCTCAATGACCACTGCTTTATCTTTAACACGCTCTCTTATGGCCAAATACTTAATGTCGATGTGTTTGCTTCGACTACCACTCTTATTGTTTCTAGCCATAAATAGAGCAGCTGAATTGTCACAGAAAACTCTCAATGGCCTAGAGATAGAATCCACAATTCTAAGCCCAGAAATGAAACTCTTTATCCATACATCATGTGAGGTAGCCTCAAAACAAGATACGAACTCTGCCTTCATAGTGGAAGTAGCAGTCAAGGTTTGCTTGGCACTCCTCCATGAAATGGCTCCACCAGCTAGCATGAAAATGTATCCGGAAGTTGATTTCCATAAATCAATGCAGCCAGCAAAGTCAGAGTCAGAGTAGCCAATAACCTCCAAATTATCAGTCCGTCTATACATAAGCATGTAGTCTTTGGTTCTTTGCAGGTACCTCATCACTTTCTTTGCAGCCTTCCAGTGGTCTAATCCTAGATTACTCTGATATCTGCCCAACATTCCTACAGCGAATGCAATGTCAGGTCTTGTGTAAACCTGAGCATACATAAGGCTTCCAACTGCTGAAGCATATGGAATGTTGCGCATCTGTTCTCTTTCAAGGTCATTTCTAGGGCACTGATTCAAATTGAACCTGTCACCTTTCACAATGGGAGCTATACTTGGTGAACAACCTTTCATCCGAAATCTCTCCAAAACTTTGTTGATATAGGTCTCTTGAGACAGACCCAATATGCCTTTATATCTGTCTCTTTGTATCTTAATACCTATAACGAAGGATGCATCACCCATATCCTTCATGTCAAAGTTTTTAGAGAGGAATTGTTTCACCTCATGTAGCATACCCTTGTCATTGGTTGCAAGCAAAATGTCATCCACATAAAGCACAAGGAACAAATCTTACTCCCACTGACCTTCTGGTATATACATTGATCCATAATGTTCTCTACGAATCCAAATGAAGAGATCACCTCATGGAATTTTAAATACCACTGACGGGAGGCTTGTTTCAATCCATATATGGATTTATTAAGCTTACATACCAATTGCTCACCACTGCTAGAGGAGAATCCTTCTGGTTGTTTCATATAAACCTCTTCCTCTAGTTCACCATTGAGAAATGCTGTTTTCACATCTATTTGTTGCAACTCTAAGTCAAAATGAGCAACGAGTGCCAAGATGATGCGGAGGGAATCTTTCTTAGATACAGGAGAAAAAGTCTCCTTGTAGTCGATTCCTTCCTTCTGAGTGAATCATTTGGCGACGAGTCTGGCCTTATATCTTTCGATGTTGCCCAATGAGTCTTTCTTCGTTTTATAGACCCATTTACACCCTATGGCTTTTGCACCATTAGGCAACTCGACAAGATCCCAGACTCCATTGGATGCCATAGAATCCATCTCATCCCTCATAGCATCGTACCAAAGTTTCGATTCTTGGCAACTCATGGCTTGTGAAAACGTTTCGGGATCATTTTTGGCTCCAATATTGTAGTCTAATTCTTGTAGATACACAACATAATCACTAGAAATTGCTGATTTTCTGTCTCTAGTAGATCTCCTTAATGTTGATTCAACATTTTCCTGAGGAATCTGTTGTTCAACTTGCTGCTCAACTGTTTCTGGTGGTTCTTGAGCAACTTGACCTTCTAGATAATTATCAGCAGTTTGTGGAATTTCAACGATTGGTTGCACAACACTCGGTTGAACTATAGGAGCATTATAAACAATAATCAACCTATCACCTGATGTAGATGGTTGAGCTTCAATATGATCTCTTCTAGAAACTATGTTTTAAAATTGATCGCTCCCACTAATCAAGCCATTCTTAAGAAACTTGGCGTTCCTTGATTCCACAAATCTAGTGTTGTGAGCTGGACAGTAGAATCTATATCCTTTGGACCTTTCGGCATATCCAACGAAATACCCACTAATGGCCCTCGGATCTAGCTTTTTCTCTTGTGGGTTGTACACTCTTACTTCAGACGAACATCCCCAAACGCGTATATGTCTCAAACTGGGTTTCCATCTTTCCATAACTCAAATGGCGTCTTTGGAACAGCCTTAGTCGGAACCCAGTTTAATATATACACTGTCGTTTTAAGAGTTTCAGTCCACAAGGATCTAGGAAGATTGGAGTTACTCTGCATACTCCGCACCATGTCCATTAATGTTTGGTTTCTTCTCTCTACCACACCATTCTGATCTAGGGAACCAGACATGGTGTATTGGGCAACTATCCCATGCTCTTGAAGAAACTTTACAAATGGACCAGGTGCTTGTCCATACTCAGTGTATCTACCGTAGTTCTCTCCACCTCTATCTGATCTCACGATCTTAATTTGCTTGCCGCATTGTTTCTCTACTTTAGTCTTGAAAACCTTAACGGCATCTAATGCTTCTTCCTTTGTATGAAGCAAGTAGAGATACATGTATCGTGAGTAATCATCTATGAAAGAGATGAAGTATCTCGGACCATATAAGTCCATGTCTGGACTACAAATATCTGAATGTATGATCTCTAATATTTTTGAACTCCTCTTGACACCTTTCTTAGACTTGTTGGTTAGCTTTCCCTTAATGCAACCAACACAAGTCTCGAAGTTAGTAAAATCCAAAGCACTAAGTACTCCGTCATTCACTAACCTCTTGATTCTCTCAATGGAGATATGTCCCAATCTCCGATGCCACAACATAGAGGAATCCTCATTTATAACACAACGGTTAATGCCAGATTGGACATGCATAGCAGTATGAGGTGGTTCATTTTGTAGATTAATTAAGAAAAGACCATCAGACAAAATACCATTCTCAACAAGATCAGATTTATAAAATAAACTAAAACATTTGTCTGAAAAAGTAAAGGAATATCCCAAAGGTACAAGCCTGGAAACAGAAATTAAGTTCCTAGAAAAGTTTGGAACATAAAATGTCTTATCCAATTCTAAAATAAAACCACTATTTAAAACTAAGATGCATGTTCCGATGGCTTCCACATGTGAGCGCATCTTGTTTCCTAAAGAGATGCTCAGCTCACTTCCCACTGGCTTCCTTATGTTTCGCATACCCTGCAACGTATTCGAAACATGGATTGTAGATCCAGAATCAATCCACCATGTGTTATAAATAACATCAACCATATTATATTCATAACAAACAAATGAGAGTTGAGTACCTTTCTTATCAAGTCATTCCTGGAATTTGGAGCAGTCTTTCTTTACGTGCCCCTTTTTTTCTTACAAAAGAAGTACTTAAATTCCTTCTTAATTTTCGATTAGGCAGGAGCCTTGCCTTTTCCTTTTTGCTTGGTCTGATTTTTCCTTTTATCCTGGGTTGCCAAATTTACTTTCTCTCCCTCTTCCATGATGAGTCTTCCCTCCTCCTGAACACACATGGTCAATAGCTCATTAATTGACCATTTGTCCTTACGAGTGTTATAGGAGATCTTAAAGGGACCATACTCAGAGGGCAGAGTGTTCAAAATGTAATGTACCAGGAACGAATCAGACATCTCAACCTCAAGGGTCTTCAATTGAGCCGCAATGTCCCTCATGCGCATGATGTGCTCACGCACACCTTTCACACTGGTGAGCCTCAAAGACGAGAACCTCATAATTAGGGTGCTGGCAAGTGCTTTATCTGAAGTTTCAAACTGCTCATCAATAGCCTTCAGTAATGCCCGGACCTTGTCATACTGTTCGACGGAACCATGTATCCCAGCAGAGATTTTAGTCTTTATGAACATAACACTAAGGCGATTAGATCGCTCCCAATGTTCATAAAGAGCAATCTCATCCTGAGTGCTGGTTTCAGTGATTATGGGCTCGTCTTTCCTTATAGCATAATCAATGTCCATCCACCCCAAGTGAAGGAGAATTCTCTCCTTCCAGACCTTATAATTATCCCCTTTCAGCTCAGGGATATCACATCGAATATCAGAGAAATTCACAGGTTGTATGACTGCATAATTAAAATAAACATGCTTATGATCCAAAATATTGAGACTAATAGACATAAATCATGCTTTACCAATGTAAATCATGCATAAAAATCATGAATCTATGACATAAAACTTGCCTGTGGGCTAAAGTTTTAATTCAATTAGA
>CAMOHE010026936.1:0-29036 GCA_946598075.1 Artocarpus hirsutus
TTAGTTTTAAATTACATATTTTAATCATGCTTATAATTAGACCTCAATCGTGCTTTTAACATTCTTGAGCTCGTGCTCGTGCTAGGCCCTTATCGTGTCGTGCTCTTAACATGCTTCGTGTTCAAAAGTTGCATTAAGCCTAGCCCATTTAATAGGCGCAATGGTCTAAACTCTTTTAATAATTGTGTTGTACCATGCCATACTTACTTTTTAACATGCCATGTTCGTGCCGACCCACTAAACCTAGCCCGTTTTGGCATCTCTACTAGACAACATCAGTTTAAAATGACAAAATGTATAAATGACACTAGATGAAACTACAAAAATTTTGAAAATGACAGATTCTGATAAAATGACTATGAGTAACAAGAACATGATTCAAAAGCAACAATAATGAAAAATGATATGAACTTAACGAAGAGAACAAGAAGCATAAAAGGACAAGAGAAAAAAAATCTGGAAAAATTTGAAGAAAGAATATCCAAAAGTATCCTGTGTATTTTGCCTAAATATATTCCATTTCTTCCCAACCTATACTAAATGTTATTTTAAATGTCACTTAAGTAAAAACTTAAATATATATTTTTAAAAAGCTCAACTAAATATTTCAATCACGCAATACTTCAATTATTTTGAGAGTTAATTTTTAATTGATTTTATTTAATATTATGATTAATATGGTTTTAAGTTGTATGAGTATCTAATAAAGATTGAGAAGGTTAATTTTGTAAATTTAAAAAAATTAATTACTTTAGTGGGTGTTTTGTGTTTTATTTCCTAAACATAGAGGTGTTTTGGGTATTTAGATGACAAAAGGTAAAAGAGATATACAAGCAAAATATAGTGATGTTTATGTGTTTTTCCATATTTGGAAACAATTAGACTAAAACGATGCTAGACTAGAGATGTCAAAACAGGCCGGTATGAGCACGGCACGTTAAAAAGCAGGTATGATACGGCACGACACGATACAATTATTAAATAGGCCTAACTTAACTTGCTTATTAAATAGGCTGGACTTGTAACTTTCGGGCATAGAGTATATTAAGGACATAGCATGATAAGAGCACGGCACAAGCACGAGTATGTTAAAAGTACGATTTGGTCCAATTATATGCACAATTAAAATATGCAATTCAAAACTAGTTTTACTAATACATTTTATATTTTAATAAATATTTTTTTTATTATTGGGGTACAATTCAGGCAGGCCCAAATTGACCGTGGGCCCTGGCGGCCCAATAACGTTGATCGAGCGACTCGAACGGGTCGCACGATCGAATCGATTCATTAATTGGGATTGGCTTCCCAAACCGACTATTCGATTCATTCAAGGTACCGCTCGTCTAGATCGTTTGAGGAACTGCTCGTCCGAATCATTGGTATCGGTTTGACTGATAGCATGTTCTAATGTTTAACGCATGTTGAGTACAGGATCGGAATATGAGGAAGTAGTGGATTTTGCAGCAAATCATCAACCGACACGTATCCCAGTGTCACAGTTACCTACGAAGCATTACTCCACTCCATCTGACGGTTAAAGACCACGTTTCAATTCCATAGTCTATATATAGCAGAGAGGTAGCTTCAAAAAGGATATACAGAAAGATATATAGAAAAAGATACAGGAAATTCTACCTATTTACTTTCGTCCTAGTTTCCTTGTAATACTGCAACTTGTACACAAAATACCAGATAGTGAACTACAGTAGACGTAGCTCTTCATTAACAGAGTAAACCACTATAAATTTGACGTGTTCTTTATTTCTGCTTTATTTTCGTTCATTTAATCCTAATTTTGTGTGCGTATCCGAGTGGACAGGTCAATTTAACGGTGATTTGAGGGCCTAAGTTCCCAATTGCTTGATCCGAAAATCTGTAGAAAAATTCGTCCACATTTATAAAGAAGTTCTAAATTTCTAATAGATTTGATTAAAAAAGAAAAAAGATCCAATAGATTCTTTATTGTAAGTAAATTGCTAATTGCCAATATATACTTACGCTCTTTGATTTTTATAAAAAGCTAAATAATAGAAACCATAACATACAAGATTCTACAATATTGTTGTCTTATGAAAAAGATTTTTTTTACCAGAAATACACTTTCTTTTGTTACGATTTAGTGTTTTTATTTTTTATTTTTGTGAATTTAACATCAAACAAGAGAATGGCACATTAAGAGCTAAAAGTACAATAAAAAGCATGCACATCGACACTTTATGGGCACGAGCACGGCCCAAGCACTTTATAGGCATGACCCATTAATAAATGTGTCATGAATTGGGCTTTACGCCACAAAAATTAACTGGATCAGGCCTAGCATGATACGATAAACAAATGGGCAGGCCCAAACACGACACAAGCCAAACTATTATCTCTATTGTCATGATTTATTTAGTTTGCTTTAACATTTGATGCTTAGTAATAAGTCGATGGCAATGACAACCATTTTTTTTTAAGTTTGGGATGAAAAAAATTCACATACTGATCATGGTTTGGAGTAGTGAAATTGGTCAACATGAAATTCAAAATTGCAAATTGCAGATGGCTCTACAGTACCTGTATCACACATTGGAGGGAATTTGGATAAAAGGCCTCAAGAAAAAGTTTTTTTGGATAAATAGGCCAAGGAATTTTAAACTGGATAAATGACCTCTATATCATGCCATTAAGATGGAAAAAATCTCAGCAAGATGATGAAAAAAAAACTGAAGCAAGGAAAGAAACCTCAATAGGATGAAAAAAAAAAAAAAAATTGGAGTAGTTTTTCTACCCAAAAAGGCTTGATTTTGGGTGCAAAAAAAAGAGAGGCCATTTTCCCAATTAAAATTTTTGGGTGGCCGTTTCATCAAATTTTTCCACACATTGGTGCTGCTGCCATCAACCAAACCCATCATTACATGTTGAAATTCAATTTTATGTCAGTTTCACAAATGAAATTGTTCGGTTTGCCTTTTCCCTGATCGTTGCAATATTTTTCATGACCTCAACTCTAGGAAGAAGATTGGAGACTTGATGATTGTTTTTACCGATACGCTATTGCTTCTGTAGTGTTTGTGATGCCATAATGTTAATTTACTACATATTATTGCCTCTATGTGTTAAATGATAAGGTTTTGCATAGTCATGATCATAATAGCATGCTTACTATAATAAAGAGGTTATAGCAAATGAAAGATAATTCTCGTACCAATCCTCGCTAGGTAGAGTTATAATGAATGATCTAGATTATGATCATGGGTATTGTTGGATTAATATATTTAAGGTCATTGTCTCAACACCTCGTTGGTCGCATGCACCCGACACGTGCACAGGGCCTACAAATGTAAGGTCATTAAGTTTGTAGCTAGCGAAAGCTCACTCATATGTGTTCGTGTCGTAGGTAATCCAGGCTAGAAGCCCGCAACTTGACCTGTGATGATGGACTGAAGGAATGGAGCGTGCGCAAAAAGGGTAACGGAGTTATGGATGGCACACGCTGTTTATTCGCAATTAATATACTTTCTGTCTTGTTTAAATTCGCGTTGCCTAAACCCTTGCCTTGTGGCACAAGTCACTTGTAATTAGTACATAGACAACGACTGCGCTTTATTATTCTTCACTGTATGCATGGTTTATATAACTCTATCCTGTAGCATGAATTAATAACTTCCAGTTGTATTGTCAATTTAGCTTATATTTTTGTTCGAGCACGTTAGTGCTTGTCATTTTTTATGCATGGTTCTCTTATCTTAAAGCTTATATAGGGAAAAAATGGATAATATACAGAGAAATATGTATTTGTATGCATCTTGTCTCAATAATATGTGTTATTGTTAGATCACCGAGTTGAGCCTAGAAAGGCTCAAGGTTGATCTCGACCCATATTGTCTTGGTGTGTTCTAAAAGCTTCTTTCCAGATTATATCCAAGAAGGGTAAAATAGTCTATTTGCATCTATATTTAAACTAAAAGATTTCCAAGATAACGATAAGCTTTCAAGCTGACCATGATCTACCATATCTAAGATACTCATAAGGGATAAGTCTTATAAGAGATCATGATGATGCCGTCTAACCAATAAGAGATGAGATTATCTTGTATTTGAATTTAAATTAGGGTTAAGGGGTAAGGCATTGACTATCCCCGTGTACTATAAATAGAGGTCAGTTCTAAAGAACAACTTAAGTCGAATTTTTGGCAATAAATCTTTTGTATTCATATATTTCTTATAGTGAAACCTTACCATTTAAGATAACTCATAATGGACGTAGCTTCAATTGAGGTGAACCATTCTAAATTCATGTGCTCTTGTCATTATTTACTTTACTAATTTACTTACTTCATTCGTGAGTGACTATTTCGGTGAGGAATTTAGGAGAATCTTGTTAGAGAGTTTTGCCCGTCAACAATTGGTGCTAGACGGAGAACAAAAGAATTTTCTAGCCTTTTTTCCAGAAATATTCTCTTAGTTGTTCCAATGGCGAGAACATGTACCAATAACCAGAACCAAAATGATTGTCATGGTTAGAATGACGAAAGCAACGGCACTGCCGGAGGAGGAAGACAAGAACCACCTCTGCCACCTCCTCCAACCGACGACCAAAATCAGATGCCCCCCCTCAAAGATGCACCTCCCAACCCGGGTTCAGATTTACAGGCTCAAATTGGGATGTTGACTCAGAATTACGTCCAATCGATACAATCTTTTCAGCGGATGGAGAATGTCATGAACAATCTTGCTTGGCCTGAAGGCAATAATAATGGTCCCCAACTAGCTCCAAGAGATGAAGCGAATCTGTAGGAAGGGACTGGTGATTCTGACGACGTGTAGTCACACTGATCATAGGCCTCGGGATCACAAGGAAGTAGATAGAGAAGGGCACAAAGAAGAGGTGCAACCCGAGGAGGTGCAAGGGTGCTAGGCAACAAGAATCGTGAGGGGTTACCACCTTTGGCACCAAGACAGGGAGCGCCTTCAAGCTCAGTGAATGATGAGAGGAATAGAGGCCAAGGACAAAAAGAACTTAGAAATTAGATCCAAGCTCAGCAGGCAAGAAGCCAAGATACTGATGAGTCAGTGGTAAGTCTTCAAGAACATCTCAAGCTTGTAAAAAGAGTCAACAGGTAGGAAGTGAAGCGAGGCAGGATTATCAAGCCCTTAATCTTGATAACCTAGATGGACACTCATTCACCAGAGAGATGATGGCTGAACCTTAGCCACCCTAACCCAAGCTACCAAACATTCTCTTGTTTGATGGAAAGGGAGACCCTGGTGACAATGCTCAGCACTTCAATTCTCACATGAGCCTACATGGGGCCCCATACGTAATAAAGTGTTGAGCTTTTGATGCAACACTTAGTGGACCAACAAGATGGTGGCTTAGGAATTTAAGGCCACGGATAATTACATGTTGGTGAGAATTATATGCGGCCTTTATTACCTAATTTATGGGAAGAAGATTACAACAAACACCCCGAGAAAAGATCTAAGCGGGTTAAACAAGGGCCCAGCAAGTCTTTAAAGACCTTTTTAGACCGTTACACCAGGGAGATAGTCTCGGTTGAGAATTACTCAGAGGATGCTGTTTTGACATTAGTTCTCGGCTGTTCACAACAAGAAGCTTTTAAGTTTTCTTTGCACAAGAAACCACCAGTGACATGGCCCATGTTCCTATCAGAAGCTCAGACGTATATTAATACTGAGGAAGCGGCTCGACTATCAGTAGATGCCAAGGTGCCGTATTATCCTCCAGTACCAGGAGCATTAATAGGTCAGTAACCAGCTCAGCAAGTGCAGAATTAGAATGAAGGAAAGAACAGTGGAAAGAGAAAGAACCGAAGCGATGGAAATAATAATTAGAATTATCCTCCCCCGACACATGCACCGGCCTTACCGCCAGCGCCTCCAGTACCACAACCAAAAGGCCGAGGTGCCCATATCAAAGGCATAAGACATATATAGAGCTCAATACAAATATTGAGGAAATTTATAACCAGGTTCAGAATCTCAACATACTGAGAAGGCCAATTCCAATAACGAAGGACCCCGGCCAAAAGAAATCAGAATAAACACTGCAGATTCCATGAAGAGGTCGGTCTTAACACTGCAGATTGCATTGACATGAAGGATGAGATAGAAGACCTCATCAGAAGAGATTACTTATAGGAATATCTTAGAGAGAATTACCTAGGAGGAAATTAGAACTTTGAATTTCTGACCACTTCATGCTCTGTTTTCTGTCAAGTATAAGCAGGTAAAATTCTGGTAATTAATTGATGACATTTATAAATTTATGCGCTTCCATTACTATGTTGACTATGTTAATTAAAACTTACATTTGCTCTCAGACTCAACTAGAGGGATATGCAAATGCTAACGCTCCAAACAAAGACTTATCACATAATGAGGAAAATCCTGTTCCATTGCAGGAATCGGATCACGAAATAGTATTATATGTTTTTCTTCTTTGTCTCTTTATAAGTCTTATCTTTGTAAGTAAAAACCAAAAGTTGTATATTATTAGTTTTGTTTGTGAGAGTAATTGGAATCATTTTTGTTTAAATTTTATAAGAGAAAATATTATAATAAAAATAGTTATAACCATTTTTCCTGGCTTTTTCGCCTGTTACACTTGTTTCAAAACTAATTATTTACTAGACAACATCAATTTGAAACGACAACAACATATAAACGACACTATATGAAACTACATAAATTTTTTAAAACGATAGATCTTGAGAAGACGACAATGAGTAAAAAGAACATGATTCGAAAGAAAAGTAATGCAAAATGACATTAGCTTAAAGAAGAGAACAAGAAGCATACAAGGACCAAAACCCATGGAAAATTTTGAAGAAAAAATACCCAAAACACTTGTATGTTTTGTCTAAATACCATTCCAATGCCTAAAACACTCTGGCACTGATAAAAATCATACACAAAACACCCCTTGAAATAATTAAATTTTTAAAAATACCAAGACTATCTTTCTCAATCTATACTCAATGTTATAGTATATATTAAATATGACTTGACTAAAAACTTAAATATTTTTATAAAATGTTAAATAAATATTTGAATTACTCAACTACTTCAATTCCATTTGGGCATTTTTAATTTTTAAGATTGATTTTATTTAATATTGTGATTTAATAAGATTTTGATTTGAATTAATAAGGTTGGAAAAAGTAATTTTGTCATTTTAAGAAATCTAATTACTTCATGGGATGTTTTGAGTCTGATTTCATAAACTCAATGGTGTTTTAGGTATATGGATAACAAAAGAGAAAAGTTATTACTTAAGCAAAAAACATAGGGGTGTTTTTGTGTTGTTCCATATTTAAAAGACACCAGTTTGGAAACGATAATAGACTAAAACGACGCAAAACTAAAACAACAAATTTTGGAAAATGACAGTAAACTAAAACTACATTTTCTCAAGGAACGACATCAATTGTTAAAGAGGGATAGACCTTGCATTTGATTTACACTATGCTCTATCAATTGCACCGAATAAACCTTTTTCCTGGAAAATCAAAGAAATGGATAATCCTAAGACTAAGACATTCGTTCTCATGCGTGGCATAATTTAATTTTATATTCAGTGACTGCAATTTTCTAATCCTAGGTATATCGATTACTTTTCTAATTACCATTTTGCCCTTCGTTTTAATGCTCCTAAAACAAAAGCTTCAAAGGGTTATTTTGGTCATTTGAAAACACACTTTTATTGCTTCTCTATTTGATCATCATGTGGATATTATCAATAACAATGCTTCTAAGTTCTTGTAGCACCCCTGAATTTTAACGTGGGATTTATTATATTAAGTTTAATTATTGAGTATGTCAAGGGTATATTTAATATTAATTTTGGTCATTTAAGATTTTATTTCATCTGTTACATTTAAAATTTTGATTTTTAGTTTTTAAAATATCAAATGATATTTTTACACTACATTTTCTTCATATTTACAAAAATACCCTTGATCCTTTTATTTTTTCCCTCTCTTTTTATTTCCTTATTTTTCACGCTTTCTCTCTTCCTCTCTCTTTCTCTCACGCTTAGCTCTCCCTCTCTCTCCTTCTTTTTGAAAAAAATTCAATTTCAAAGCTTTTTTTTTTTTTTTGCTAATTTGAAAATAGAAATGAGTTCAATCCATCAAGTTTTTCCCCCAAAATGCCATTGAAGGTTAGCTTTCTCTTTTTCTTTAAAATTTTAAAGTTTTATTTTCAATTTTTTAATTTTTCAATCTTTCTTTAATTGTTGAATCCGAACTTTGATAAGCTTAGATAACGTTTAATCTAAGTTTATAGGACTTGTTTTACTGTGAATCTAAGCTTTATTTGAACAAAAATTGGTTTAATCAAGTTTTGACATTTTTCTTAGATTTTTAAATCCATTGTGAAATTGAGTTTAAATTTGGGGAAAATGATTTAAATTTGTTCTATTATGATTTTCTATGCTTTCTATGTGATTTTCATGCTCTAAGATTGAGAAAACAGGTTTAAAATTGATTTTTTGAGCTTGAGGAGATTGAGACTCGAAGTCTTAAGTCCCCAGATTTTGCCAGTTCAGTAGGCCAAACTTGATCTTTGGCAGGCTAAATTCATATCTTCGACAGGCTGGTCTAGATGTTTGGAAGGCTGAACTATATAGGTTCGGTACGCCGAACTAAGATGTTCGGCAGGCCGACTGTGAACTTTGAAAAGTGTATTTTTTCTTCTGGTTTTCAATGTTTAATGATTCCGAAATGTTTCAAAAAGGATTAAGATTTTGGGTTATGATTATTTTAAGTGCAGTTTTCAATGTTTTGAACATTTATGGAGCAAACATTAAATTTTATTTAGAGCTTACGGTATTGGATTTAAATGAATTAGAATATTCTTATCCCTTTCTTTGGCAGCCCCTTTTAAATTGTTTTGGCTAAAGTTTATTTCTTAAATGTTTTCCTTTTAAGAATGATTTCTGTCTTTGATTTTGAAGAATTGTATTTTAATATCCTTTGGATTTCCAAAACCTATATGGTGATTCTTTATCAAATTCGTACAAGTAAGTGTTTATTGATTTTTGTCAAGATCTTGAGATTTGATTGTTAATAATATTTTTATATGTGATCATTATTTTTAAAATAACTTGTTTTAAAATAATTATCCTAATGAGCCTTCCGCTCATGTTTTTTTTTTTTAAATCTCCCTTCCAGGTTTGAGGAGAAAAGGTGGGCCTAGGATCGAAACCTGGCTCTATGGATTGAAATGGTATTTTCTCTGAAATTGTGGTACAATACGTATATTGTACGACTAGTTCTGATGTCGTTGTCTATATTAGATATATATATTACGATTTATTCTGTAAACGATGATTTACGGTGATTTTGTTATTATTATTATTATTATCCGTATTTTACGATTTTTTTTTGACGTTGTGAATCCTACTACGTCATTTATTTCAAAGACAATAGTTTTCAATGAATTTATATTAATTATATGATTTACTGTTACTTATTTACTCAACTTCGTGGCTAGCTTCCACGTGATGGTAAATGATAATGGCACCTTGATTGTCCACCTTCGTAGCATTTACGTGATGGTGACTATCGATGATATTTTTGATGATAATTAATGATATTTATTCATCTTTTAAGTAAATTTACTCTATTTTTCTTACTTTTATGTATTTTTTTTACTTATTCTATTTATTTTCATCTTCTTTACCCAAAACTTACTTATCCCCTCCCCAGGGCGTCACAGTTCTTACCTACTATGAAGATCTATTCCCTTGAAAAATCCGTCAAATAAGAGCCTTATATGTTACATGCGTGTACTTGCGTGTGTGTGTATGTAACCCTTTTACGTAGTTGCTTTAACCATATTGTACATTGGTCCTCCAGTTTTGGAGTCGTTTTTGCCTTGTAAGAAATTATGAGTCTATGTCTGTCTTGTTCAGGATGTTCAAGTTCCGAAAAATTGCCAAAAGAAGACTCTGATCCTCACAATGTCGGTTTCGTAAGATCGATTATCGAGTTTATGAAGCCGACATGCTCATGGAAAGACAAGACTAAGTGGAATGAGCATCTATATCATCAGCTGAAAGTGGTGATCAAGGAAAGATCTCTAGAGGAATTGCTCTTTGCTGATTCACCAGGCAAGAATGATGACAACATCTGCCCCAATGACAGAGAGTACAACTTTTTCAGACAATTCTTGTAGAGAATTTGTCCACCTTTTCGCGAAGATTGCGAAGATTTTAGTCCTAAAGCTAGGGGGAGTGTTTCTATGGAGAAGCTTTTGAAAGTTTATAGTGGAGAAACTGATGTTTCTTCAATTTGCACAAGTCAAAGCCGGAAAGTAAGGAAAAGGCTTATCTTTTGATTTCCATCAGAAGCTGATATAATCATATTCTATTCATCTGATGTGGAATCTAATAAAGATTGAGAATTCGGTAAAATAATAATGCTAAGGAGATCCCAGCATCATAACTTTATTTTTAATATCAATTGATGTGGCATGTGAATCGTTATTTTTTATTTAAAGGTGTTTAAAATTGTCGTTTCAATTTATGTTAAAATGTTGTATTTATTAGTGAAAGGATGACAAGTCATAATCACATGAGTTGGGCTAAGTGTTGCAATCCTTCTTCTTCCCTTTGATAAAATATTTAAGGATTTAGATATAGGGCTGTTTGGCTATCTAAAAACTAATGTAAATTTTTGGACTCAGAGAATAATGATCTTAACAAATGATCCTTTATGTCAGGTGAAGCATAGCCATTTTTTTTCTTATGTATCAACTGAGATCTGTCTATATATATAATACGGCTAACAAGTTAGAAGAAATTAGAAACATGTAAGAGTATAATTAAAAGTCTACTAACAAAAAGAAGACAACAAATAGCTAAAAACTTTTGAAAAGAAAGATTAAAAAATATGTTGAGCTTTACTGCTTTAATGATATATATTAAGCAGGTCGAAAGAAGAATAATAAAGGTAAAGAATTAAAGAATCAAAAAGAAAAAAAAAAAAGAAACAAAGGCATTAATTCACAAGTTTTTAACTAGGTACAAAAGCAAACCCTTCATTAATACAACTTAATTTCACATATAGACATCATGATAGGCTACAAAGAAAAAAGGGTTTACCACGTAGCTAACTTTATTTACCTAGTTTACAATAAAGGGAACACAAAGTCACAAAAGCACTTCAAGAAATAAAGGTAACTACAGTCAGTAATAAAATTAACACCTCCAATAGAAAACACTCACAAAGAAAAAAAAAAAGAAAAAGAAAAAGCGAAAAAGGGAGATCACTGAGCAAAAAGCCTGACAAGTTTCTCCTCTCTTTTTGTGTGTTGGACTCTCATTTTCTATGCAAATTGAGACCATAACAAACAAAAAAGAGGAAAAAGGTCAAAAAAAAAAAAAAAAAAAAAGGTTCTGAGGTGAAATGAAGAAGCAGATTTATATCCCTCTCTTTATGGAATGCCCTTTCTTTGCCATCACTTTTTTCTTACTCTGAGAAAAAGAAAGAGAGGCAACTATGTGAAAGAATTGTAGCTGGTCAAGTAGCTCCTTGGCTTGGCTTGTGGCTCTTTTTTCAACTTTTGAAAAGAGCTCTTCACTAAGGTGGTCACCAATGTGGGCATCAACAAGGACACCTGCCACACTTCTACAGCTAGTGGCAAGGGCTCTTCCTATTTCACCGGCATCGTCAGGATGATTCACCACAAGAGGACTTCCTCCTTTGAAAACCTCAAGCTTGTTTATGGCAAATGATCCATCCGTCTCCACCACTTCCTTGAAATCTTGTAGACTTGGTGCATACACTGGAATGTTGAAATTGTCCCTTTTCTCACTACTAATAAGTCCCTGCAAGCAGTAGGGACCATCATCATTTACAAACAACTTATTTTATAAGTTTTGGACCACTTATGCATATACATGAAAAGGGAGAGGCTTTATGTGATAGTGCATGTTTCTAAACGTTAGATTTGATTAAAATACATTAAAATAGAAAAGTAGTATAAATTAATAGACAGAACCTGATGAAAATTTGACGGTTTCAAACAATGTCATATCACTAAGTTTTTTTCATAACCTAATAAAGAATTCTCTACAAAAAGTAATATCATAGATTACACTTAATAATAGGTATATGTCCTCTCCCTTAAGATTGAACTCAATTTGTTATGCATAAATTATTGGGATTATTACCACATGATTTGAAAAAGGTTCTATGAGTTGAACATTTGTGGACTATTCTGACATAGTCATCTAACAAAGTATATTATTAAGCCTGCTATATAAATAAATATATATGTATATCTATTATAGCATTCTTAGTCAAACGAAGAAACCAGACCAAGGAATCTTGTCTAATTGATGGGTTAAATGAAGAATCCAATTTTGTTTTCTTTTTTCCATGGCCAAATGAAGAGGGTATATTTGTCAAGCGATATATAATATACTTATAGTTCTTTTTCATTTAGATAAACTTCACCAAAACTATGAAAACCTAATCATAACTACTGAGATCAGAGTAGTTTTATATTGATCGGCAAAAGGATGATAATTCTCTATGTACGTACTCACCTCACCATAAAAAGACAATACATCAAAAGGGTTTTTGTTTTTTTTTTTTTTATCATCATCTGATCAAACAATGATCTGACGAATCAAAATGTTATCCTTGTCTAGCTACACTAGATATGATTGTGTTGCTTCCAATTACATTGTATGAAAATTCCCATGGTCATGAGGAACATATGGACCACTCACCAGCTGCCAATGGTCATTATTCTGCCGACACAATGAGGACAAAAAAATAAAAACTGGAGAACTAGATTCATTTTGAGGGGATAATCCGACGGCCAGAACCCATGGAGTTTAATCATGAGCAGTAGAATTTCATAATGTGAGAGCAACTACAGCTAATCATCGCTCTTTTTTTTGGGCCTTTTTTTAATACAAAAATTATTTTGCTTTTTTGTCTGCCTTGTGGTTGAAATGGTATACACTGTTGACCACAAGAGCACATTAATTAGAATGTTTTCTTTTTGGTATAATTACCTCTTGGATAAGATCATCCCAGGCATCCTGAAAGTGGGTCCCAAAGAGCAAGCCAGCCCCACCTTGGTCTGTGGGGTCCACTGAGGTCCTCCCCAAGCAAACTAGGAACATAGACCCACCTCTCTTCATCTCCTTTGATCTTGATCTGAGGAAGCCTGCCAAGTCCGTTTGGAATTGTTTCTTGTATGCTTTTGCTGTGGTCTCGTTAGCTCCATGGATAAACACCCTTCCTTTGTTATATGCTGACGATCTCTTGTCTACCACACAATCTGGCACCTGGGTCCCACACAATCAAAATGATTCTTTTTAATTTCATGGCTTCTCGAAATAACCCTATTCTAATTGAACCAGAAACTACACATGAAATTGTGATAGAAAAATTTTGTTTTAGTAGCGTAAATTGCGAATAGTACAATAGTAGTACCTATTCAAGCATGAAACAAGACATGAAAAATAGTCAGAGGATTACAGTCGTAATTATAATTGTCTTTTATCTGCATGATATTAAAGTGTTATCCTTTGAATTTTGTGTGTGTGAAAATTCAATGTCTTTGACCAAGGTGCATCTTTTTCTCCGTTATTTTTTGGATGAAATTCATATTGGCTGACTTGTATACAATGTTACTATCAACTAGTTCTTGATTAGTAAACAGAAAGACTCACTAAGCTAAGCTTTATGTATTGTATACCAACTTTTAAATGCATAAAAGATAAGATTATGACTTAGCCAATTATACTTTGTGACTTTAATTTTAGCAACTTCAACCTAAAAGTCAAGGGTGGGGCTTTGTTATTAGAAAGGTTGTTGATTTTCTTCTAAAATATGTGCTAGTTTATCTCCATAAAAATATTTTCATGAACTGTATAATCATTAATCAGCTGTAATAAATTTTATACAGGTCTTAAAAAATGAAGGACCCTCTCTCCCTAATTTCTAGATCTTTCTCTCCTTCTATTTTCTCTCTCTATCACATAGACATACACAAGTGTCTGAAATCTCAACTCATATATACACTTAAATGTCCAAATTTGATGTGCAAACTTTAAACCAATTTATTTTTTAAACATATGTGAAATACGAATAAGACACCAAAATTTATATGTTCTAGACAAGATCATGAAGATAATTATCTAAAAACACAAAATTCCCTTTTCTCTATCTCCCCTTCTAATAGTATGTGTGTGTGTGTCCAACTGCACATAAATTTGTTTGATCTCTCCAATTAATATATAGTACAACAAGAAATATATCGATATCTTAAATTTGTCTTCCATATGTTATCCAAATAATTAAGCACAATTGTAACTTTTGACATCATAAAAACGTACGTTTGAGTGAAATTCTAAATCAATAAGAGGAAAATATTTAATACCAATATCTGATGTTTTGTCTTATATATGTATTGCTTTCTCTTACCACATTGACAACATTAGTTTTGTTGCATTAACTTTTTGACCCTCTTCCGGCCGGCAAGAATTCAAATATTTAAGATATTACAACTTCTTGGATGTTTTTAATTTTCTAAGGTCTATTTGTAGGACTGCATACTAATATGTAATAATATTGCGCCTTGGGAAGGAATTTGTATAGAGACAAAATATGACATATATAGCTAGAAAAACTATTCTTGCACGTAGTATGTATAGAAATATATGTCGACAGGTAATGAAGAGGACATTTAATGTAAAACAAACCTGGGAGAGCCAATGCAAAGAAAACGCCGAGTAAAAAACATCAATGGAATTGGCTGGAAAAAGGCGCCGGTAAAATGAGCCAGGGACTCCGGCGGCAAAGTAGGAGCGGTGGTTATCGGAGGCTAGGCACTCCTCCATGCTGCCGCCGTCTTTGGCTAGAGGAGGGAGGATCTGGAATAGGGTGTTGAAGTCATTGCTAGGGAGGTCGGAGAAGAAGGCCGAGAACTCCGGTGGCTCGTATCCCAAAGCCTCGTAACGCTTGATCATGTGCTTGATGATCACGTCGACGATGTAGATTGTGTTGTTGCCACAGGAGCATCCGAGGTCCACAACCACAAATGGAACCTCAGGGGAGTTTAGTTGAACACCATCTAGGGTTTCTTCAAGGAGGTGAAGCGTGGATTTAGCATGTAATGCCTGCATGGAAAACAAGAATATGATAAGTATATATGTAAAGAACTGACACGAATCATAGACAGTTCTATGCAAAAGAATTAAAAAAAAAAGTTTGTGGTTGTTTGGTTGCTGAATAAGTGTTAAATTTGTATCATGAAATATTTTTTGTGTTTTTTAGGGTAGTATGATGAAATATATTACACACACTATATGCACAAACAATATATTAATTTACTATAACAAAGCAAAAAATACACTTGACTTATTTGAAACCTTGCTTCCTAAATCTGTATCCATATTTGATATAGTAATATGTAATATCAATTGTGGATTCATATGAAAAAGCAAAGACTTTGTTAAAGAGTATTAATTCTGAAAAAAAAAAAAGCTAAAATAATACATCAATTAACAATAGAAGAAATGAAATGGGTATTCTCACAATTAAATGATAAAGTATGCGTGTAAAAAATAAATTTATGTGGGAATGCAAATATTAATGTAAAGCTATAGATTAAACCATTACCTGGGCTTGGGAATTGTTGGCATAGCTTGCTTCTCCTTTGCCACCTTTCATGCTAAACATCCTCTCAAGCTTCATATTGGAAACGACAACATTATCTCCCTTGGGAGCCATTTTAGTTAGGAATATTGAGAGATTGTATTTTCTATATATATGTGGTGGCTGCAGTTTGAAAGAGAGCCTAACCAATGTTGACTATATATAGATAGGGAGAGAGAGAGAGAGCGATTTTATCTATGTTATTTTATTTTATTTTATTTTATTTTTTGTTGTTATTCTTTCTTGGCAATGGAGTGAGAAGAAGTTATATTGTATGCATAGCCGCGGACATGAATAATTATAAATTTTATCTTGCAGTGGTGGGGGACTAAGGGCTGCTTTCTGAAAATTCTCTAATTGCCCCATGTGGTGGTACTATTTCTTTTGAAGTTTTTAGTGGCACCCCAAGAAATGTCTCTTATGCTGTCCTGGGACGCGTTGAAAGTCTTTTTTGGTATAATTAATGGACTGTCTTCCTTTATAATATATATCTATATATTTGTGAAAAATATAATTATGAATTACTTTTATTTTTATTTGCGTCATGCTTTTTATTATGTTTGATTAGAAAGATTCTTTTATATGTGATAGTATATAGTAGGGCATGATCACTAAAAAGGCTTGTCAAGAAAAAAATATATTCGTACTTTTGAGGAAGTGTAGTTATTAAGAGTTACATGACTAACTCGAAACGTTTATAATTTTATTCATTGATCTTACCAAATAACCTTTTTCTGATTAAGTGAAATAGTATACATTTTTTTTAATACAAGGTGAGATTGGACCCACAAACTTCTCGAAAAACCCACCCTTCTAGGTGAAACGGTCTTAGCCAAGTGAATAGTATATTTAATTATATTCTATGTATATGTATTGTATGTAATATATTGTATCTATATAATAGTACATTTAAATATATTGTAAATATATTGTATCTGCCTCTGTGTGTGTGTGTGTGTGTGTGTATAGAATTTACCAGTGCCACAAAAAAGAATGATCATGACCTAAAAAAATTTACCATTTTATTCATGATGATCACATGCATTCCCATGTCTAACGAAAGGACTTCTCACATTTCCAAGGTGCTGACTACATTATTTGAAAACTTAGTGGGTGAGAAAGCAGATTAGAATAAAGAAAAAAAGATTAATGGTATGAAAAGTAGTATGAAAAGAGACATGTTTACACATGAAAAAAAAATTCAACCGGCCGTTGGAAATTGTTGGCATATTTTGCTGGCCTCTTTGTTTTGTCTCCTTCCACGAAAAAACATCCTCTTTAGATCATGTCGAGAACTTTATCGCCATCTTATGTTCATATTAGTCAGAAATATTAATGGCATTATAAATGGTTGGCTTGGAGAAAGGGAGAACAATATTGTTGATTCAGTTGCCAAACTGCATAAATGATTATATATATGTATTGCAAAATTATAGTAGGAGCCGGCATAAATATCTACTGTTAAGAACTGGAGAAAATCCAAGTTTTGAACCCCAAATGATACGCGTGTGTGTGTGTGTTTTTGTGTATAATATAGCAAAAAAAAAAAAAAAAAAGGTTTTCTCTCAAAAATAGTCCCTAACTTTATACAGAGTCCAAATTGATCCTTGACACTTAAAATTTCTCAAAATTGACCTCGCTTTTATCTTAAGAGTGATAAGATTAATCCTTTTTAAGAGTGACAAGAATAATCCTTTTATTTTAAGAGTAACAAAAATGTAACACGTGAGTGATGAGTGGTGGTAAATGAAGTGGGTTATGAATGCTTTAGAAGCCGTACCAAACATTTTATAACATATATTATAAGGAAAACCCAACAAAATATAACGATTAAAAACAGAATATGAACACCACACAAAAGGTCTTCTTCACTTAGGTAATTGCCTTGAAAGTTACCCAAATATCCAATGTTTTACCCTCACTTAAATTGTACCTTTGGGTCGCACAAGTTCAAATTTTGAGGTAGATGTAACTAAATAACTAATTTTTTTCTTCAAGTAGCCAGTCTCTCATACAACATAGCAGAAGCAAGTGCTGACTATACCAACCGTACCAACTGATCAGCTCTTCAACAATCTAAAGAAAATTTATATATGTACAAAAATCATGAATATTTGTATAAAACCCATCAAAAGTCTTAATTGCTTTGTTTGTTGAAAGCCAGTCTTAATAATTATCCATTTAATTTATATTATATTGATCACCTTTTTAGCTAGTTGTAAAGTATAGTCATCATAAATGGAGTGGCCTGCGTGAGATATGAAGCAAAAATATTGGAGTGCCAAAATGCCATGCCAGTCCAACCAACTACGCCTAAGATTATATGCAAAAATGTATTATGTGTGTGTATATATATATATATATATATATAAATTTATATGAGGCAAACCAAAAAAAAATATTTTTGAAGCACACAAAACACAAGCCGGAAAAAGAAAAAGAAAAAAAAGCCATCATGTAGCACATAAGTAGCTTCCAATTAGGGAAGCAATACAGTGCATTTCATGTACATATAATAATAATATGGTTCACACTGTTTGGCCAGCAATAATGAAACATAAACTGTTTTTTAATTGGATGACATGACTAATTTAATTACTAAATTAATTATATATGTTTCCTGCTTTTCTGCTATGTATTATATAAACAAAGTTTTGCATATAATTATTAACTAATTATCCTCTAAAAAATACGTATAATGACAATGACAAATTAATAAACACGTAGCAAATAGCAATTATTCCTAATTTTGTGCATTCAAAGGCTATGGTCCCAAAAATTCAACCTACTTCTTAGAGATATAAATGTTGCAAATTTTTCTCTTCTTTTTGTTATTATATTTGTTGTCCTAAGTGTAGTTTTAATGTCGGCTAGTGAGGGGACCTTATAAGATAATTAATGGGTTTCTAAGGAAATCTATCAAAATCCATATCATGATTAATTATTTTATGATTAATTAAAACCATCAACCCAGAAATCAAGGTTTAATTTGCATACCTCACTTTCTACTAACTCTCAAATCCTAATCGTCTTTGTTGGATTAGTATTGGTCGGTCAAGCAAAGCCATGAAAGATCCAAACAAAACGTTCTTTTCAAGTGTTTATAATAACTAGCATCCAAACTTAACGAACTTTAAAAATTTTAAAAAAGAAGGGTGGAAAGTAATAAAATAGAGAAAAATATTGTATTATAGACGTTATTCTTATCGCTTTCTACTTAACGAACTTTCAATTTTGCTAGCCTCAAAAGCAATGTTCTTGCTTAAAAAGAGAAGGCTGTGCCGCTTTCAGAATCTATTGGGCCACATGAAAAGAAGAGGATTAGTTTATGATATTTTCAATAATCTTAGAGGTTCATCACACAATCTCACAATTAATTCCAGAAAATAAAGTTTGGCCGCTCGAAATTCTATTTGATGATGGAAGATAGAGTCATAAAATAATCGTCCCTTATCGCTATGCCACCACAACGAGTGTTAGGCCTAAAAAGCAATTGGTTGAAATCGTTGTTCTATGTCCAAATTGACAACAAAAAGACTAATCATTTCAAGTTTGAAATCTCAACACATATACAACCTCTCTAAGAAATATTAGCAAGACTTTAGATGATTTCATAGTCTTTTATTTTCTCTGCTGTGTAAACTTTTATGATTATAACTCCCTTCTACATGCAAAAAAAAACAAAAAAACAAAAAAACAAAAAAAAAAAGAGCAAAGGGCCTGCAAAGTTTCTTAAATGAATCTAATAGTAATTCATACGACCCTTTTTAGTCGGTCCAAAATAATAAGAACACAAAAGACCCGGAATCTTGTTTCTCCAAAATTTTCTCCTCTCTCTCTTCTTGCAGGTCTCCTCTTTCCTGCCTAGCTCTATCAAGTTTTTCAAAGTCTAAACCGCCGTGATAGTCGCCGGTTCACGTGAAACTAGGCCATGACCATTTTCTTTCTTTATATAATCTCGTTATTACCTTTATCTTTAACGTCCTAACTACCCTATAGTTATGTAGGCGTTTGCTTCATATTCAGCTTTCATTTTGATAATACCTCTAAAAGAAAAGCCCTGCAAAGACTTATATAAAAGTGATATTATGTTATTTCATGATCTTCTTCCTTTTCATTATAATACTAAGTCTGGCCAACTTTTGAAATGATCATCACCCTTGGATTTGTGGGCCAGGATTGTTATTTTAATGGGGTTAGATTAATTTTTGTATTGTTATGGCTATGGGGTTTAAATTTGTTGACAAATTAAAAAAGGGCGGTGGAAAATGTTTGGATTAGCTGAAAAGATAAGAAGTGGTGGAATATTTTCAAAAAAAAAAAAAAAAGAAGTGGTGGAATGGTCAAAAAAGAGAGTTACTTTCCTTTTTATGCTTGTGGGCATGAGTAGTTTTTGTGTGGTATTTTGTCATGTCCCCTTTAGATATTGCTTGAGTCCTTGGCCAAAAACTAGATGGCTTGTTTGAATCCTAACAACTAGTTAGAGATGAACTAGCTAGCTAGTTTGACAATATATATAATATTTCAATTTGTGAACTTTTGAATGCTTAGTCATAAAGGGTCGTTAGATACACAACCTCTAGATTTTAAGGGAAAAAAGAAGAGGCATTATTAGGCATGCAACTTGTTCAGATTTATATGATTATGTCTTTAATCCCTACTAAAACCCATCTAGGATCTGTTTAGGATAAGGTTTCAATACGTAACCAATGTTTTAGCGACATCAATGCTACTAAATCATGCAATGATTCTTTGCTTAAGAGTTTTCATTATATTTTTAAGGAAAAAAAAATCATGAATATGTCTCAAATTTGGCATCCAGACCAGTCCCACATTTATTGGTAATATTTCCAGTTCAATTGGTAACATCGTGTAGGTAAGTTTGCATTAACACTTAATTTGCTTTAGTGTAATATCTAATTTTGCCAGTGTCGACCTACATTTATTGACTCATATACTAAATCAAATTGAGTATTATACAAATATGATAACAATGTTATCATATTGAACGAAAAATATTTCCAATACTGGATTGGTTCGGATGCTGGCCGGATACATGTCCAAAAGTATCCCTTAATCCTGGAGTTCTACATATTAAACGGTCTAAAGACATGTATACATGTAATAAAAAGGGAAAAAAAGGATCCCATGTTAGTTAAGAATAAATTTTTGGAAGGTTCTGCATGTGGACCGCGGGTTATGCTTCATTAATGAAAACCCAACTCTCAAGACACAAATCCGTTTAATTACTAATAAAGAAGTTCATTTGATGTTGCCTACAATTGGGATCTTTGCATGCCATGACTAGGTATTATCTTGTAGACAAGATCTCTTAGCTTCTTTTAGATTTACATAGTAGACCAATAGAATATGTAACATTCACATGGAACGCCTAATCTAAAGCATGGTTTTGTAACTAATTTGAGGAACAACATCCCCAAAAATGTTCAAACAAAACAACATTTAAGTTTTGGTGCCATATTTATCAGGTAAAATGAAAACATAGGCTGGGTTCTTAGACGACAAAGGGTTTAAGTTTTAACAAGTGAAGATTTTCACGAGAAAGTTATAACCCTTTAAAACCCTAGTATGTAGCCTCCTAGCTATTTATTCTTTATTCATCAAGATTTATCTTTTGTGATTTGTTTATGAATCTGTCTGAGGACATAGGAGAAATAGGAGTAAGCCCTATTAATATTTCCACGGTTGCTTGGTCTACAAGGTTCTATAATTATACTCCCTATACGTCGGATTTTCCTATGAGTGAGTGTCAAAAACAGTATGGATGAAAATGAGGCGCATGGCATCTAGCTATCTCACATTAACTTGTTGCTTTGCTTTGTCTTTATATTTGTGTGAGAAGTTACTTTAAGCAATGGTAAGACTAAGGTGCCAATAATGATGGGATTCTTCTATTTTCTTCAAAATTTCTGGTCATAAATGGCAATGCATCTATAAGAAGAAACCATAAAATATAACTACCAAAAAAAAAAGGAAAGAAGAAACCATAAAATATAAGCGGTATAGACCATCTAGCTATAGAAACTTAATATAAGGGTTATTGGGAATAGATCTGCATGAAATTTAGGAACTTGAACTTTTCTAATGAGATGAAGTGATTGGGTCACGACACCAAGCAAATCATTTTAATTCGGCTTTATGCATGTTACTTCAACTGTAGATATAGGTATAGGGTTTCATTTTCTGCGGAAATTAATGGGCTTGCAAGTTTAGACCATGAGCGAAGGGTAACAACAATATCTATGCCATGTGTTGTTTCATTTTCGTTACTTCTACTTATCTTTTCTCAATCTTCAATTCAGCCATTATAGAAAAGTGTAGAATTCGATTAAAACATATTATATGTGTCCATATTCTCCTAAATCACAATAAGGCTTTTTTGCATAGACAGCCGAACTTTTTGCATTTTGTATATGCCCTCCAATTACAAAATCTAATTACACAATTGATACTTTTGTAACAAGGTTAAAGTTTTGGACGGTTTTATCTCACATGACTCGCACGTGAGCATCTCACGAGGACAGGGTAATCTTTTTGCTCGCAAAAAAAACCAAGAATAAAGAGAGAATTATGAGGAAGAAAAGGAGCAGCCTTTAGAAGTAAATCACCATTGCCACACCACCATCACCCCCTTGCACCGCCCACTACTGTTGTCACCTAGCCTAGCTCCCTTCATGACCCAAATCCGCCCTTATCTATCACCCCTTCATGAGAGGTCGCTACGACATTGCAATTGACAGAGTGAAGGGGTGGGGGCTAGGGTTTTTTCTTATATGTTTTGTTTTATTATTTTTTAGGGCTTCAATATCCAATTTGAGTAAAGAGATAGACAATGCCCTAATTAGAAGCTCACTGCAAGTCAAGTGCCAAAAACCATCCAAAAAGTTCAATATTTAATGAACATTATTGAAAGGACCACTAAAGCAACATATTTTTAAATTCTTGAAATCAATTTGGCAACAATTTAGTTCGGGAACTAACTGTCAAAAACAAAAAGTCTAAAGTGTGCCCGTGCAAAAACTGACACAAAGGCAAAGTGGTTGTTAAAACACTAGAGTAAGCGTTTGGTTGTTTGGTTTGCAGGTTCGAATTACAATTCAAACATTTTTACTATAATATTTTCTCCTACAAGAATTTGAATTTCTATTTAAATCTACGAACCAAAAAAGCCATAAAATCTTAAAAGCTATAGGAGTGAAATATGAAATTTATCAACCATTGCCCGTATATACCCAAGAGTTTCAATGGTTTTCTTATTCATTTTTTCTTTTGCATCTTGCAAAATCATTCACTTTCTTGTACAATATTATGATCAACTGCGTAAGGTTATGGTGTGCCTTCCAATTGTTGCCGACTTTTTTTGGTGAATAGGAGTTTCAGTTGCCAAAATCTACATGAAAATACAACAAATTGGTATGAATTGATAGGACAACTAACCAGAAGATGTTGATTATATAAATATTGAATGACCACATATATTGCTATAGTTCAAGACAAAAGGGCAAACATAGAAGGGGCTTAAAAAATTACAGCTTGAATTGCTATTGGGAAGATGACGCAAACTAAGCAACTATATATATCATACAAATCACTATAGATGAAAAATGGAACTTTCTCACTTGGGGCAGGCCCAATCTGGTGCGGGCTACCTATAATTACATAAATAACTGGAAAAGATAGAGATTTGTCAAGGAGCTATAATTTAAACAAAAACAAATAAAGGATATTTCCCAATTAGTTGGGAAAAAAACAAAAGCACATATTGGTGGCTAAGACCTAATATTACCAGTTGAAAGCCAGTGTCTCTACACCAATAAGAATGAAGAATATCATGTCAGCGAAGGACGCAATTATGACTGGGTCAACCGGAAGTAGGTTGGAATGACCTTTTAAACTCGTCGTAAAGCCATCTGTAAGACAAAATTGTCCTCTCATCAAAAAGAGCCAACTCCATCAAAATACTTTCTGCTTCGCAGATAGATTAGGTCGACAAGAAACATGTAAAAAGAAATACATATTTCACGTCCTCGGTACTGTGATTAAGCTCACTAACTATAGTTGTTTCCTCACTCCAAACAAAGTTAGCATGGACAATACTCTTTCTTTTTATTTTCTAATCCAGTCCGGTGAAACATGGATATCTTAATAATGTAAGTTTCAACGTTCACATGCATAGAGGGCCATATGAACAAAAATCCAGGAACCAGAAAAGCAAAACATCTAAAGATGTATCCTCAGTGCCCTAAACAACCGCACAAAATGGAAAGCAATCACTAATTAGTACGATGTTTGTGAAAGAAGACACACATACTTGCAAAGGAAAACTGGCTGAAGTCCACTACTAGGCTCAAGACCCGACTGATTCCGTCTCTCAGTTTCTTCTTTAAATTTGCTGGGAGGAAGGACTTCACAGTGGCCATGAACATATCCAGCATTTACAGTAACACAACGATCAGTTTCAAAAACCTACACCAGAATCATCAAAGTTTATATGAACTTCCACATGGCTAATTGCACAAAGAAAAAAGCAACACAACAAAACAGAGGGACAAGGGGACCATGAACGATACTTAAGCCAAATTCTAATGCAAGCAAAAGGAGCATGCTGTGGATAAGAGAACATACAGTATGCAAGTCAGTATGCTAGACAGACATGAAACCCCAGTTGATCCCTTCCACTTCTCAACTGACAATGTTATAAAATGTGTCATTCTATAAATAAGAAATAAAGGCTACAGGTGGGATCAAACCCACAATCCCCACCCAAAGCCTTCCCCAACCTCCTTCTCCATGCCACTAGACCAAAGGGTCTTAGGCAACATTGCAGGTACATCCTAGAAACTGTAGAAATGCAGAAAAGAAATATACAAAAAGATACCCTACCTCATTGCAGTCAGTGGTACAAGGGCGACCGACATTCTCTGGTAAGTCACCAGGAAAATAGTATCTTCTGAGGAGAAACCACTTTAACCTAGTTTTGCTTTCCTCATACATGGACTGCAGAATATTTAAAAAAACGTATAAGAACATTTAAAAGCTATACGAAATGGAAAAAAAAAAAACCCTCAAACAACTAAAAGAAGATTTAGACAATTTAATTTCAAAATAAAACAACACGTTCAAATGTCTCATAGGTAAAAAATCCAAAAGTAATCCTGGTAGTTGGCGTCTGCTTGCCTGAAGTTTTGCGGGAAACAATTTGCCACTAGATGACAGATAAACGACATGATCCTGGAGTTTGTATGTTGCTCCATCAATGAGACAACTTTGGTAAAATACTCTACTGTCATCAGCCTCAATTGCATCACCAACCCATTCAACAGGACGCATGCCATCTATAGAACCTCCTGAATGCTCCACAACCTCATTGCCAGTTGCAGAACTTTCAACAGTATTTGCCTGGGCACCATCTTGCTCATCTCGCTTAATATCATGCTTTAGACTATACTCTGAACCTTCATTTAGATGAGATTTATCTGGCTCTTTCACCACGAAAATATCTTCTCGACATTCACAGGATGCAACTTCAGCAGAATTAGGCTGCCCTGATTGGTCAACAACATGTGAGTCACGAGAAGGTTGGAACGACCCTTTAAACTCGTCATAAAGCCATCTGTAAAACAAAATTGTTTTCTCATAAAAAAAGAGCCAACTCTACCAAATCATTTTCAGCTTGGATTGGAAAGAAATAAATAACATGATCAGGAGATACTATCTAAAGTCAAATAGATCAGATTGACAAAGAACATGCAAGAGGAAATGCATATTTCACATCTGGAGTACAATTATTTGCTCATTCAGCAGCACAGTTGTTTCCTCACTCTAAACTGTCTTAGAATGCAGAAGATATAAGATGTTTATTCCTCTCATTTTCTTCTCTCTCTGCCCGTATACTGGAGATCACAAATCATATTAGTTTCCAAATCAAATGCATAGAAGGCCATATGAACATAAATCTATTAATCAGACATCAAAAATTGTAGCATGAGTGCGTGTGCGTATTGTATGGAAACAAAACCAAATAGAAAGGAAAACATCCAAAGATGCATCTCGATGCCCTAAAAGAACTGCACACAATGCCACATAATAACTAATTAGTACGGCATTTATGAAAGATGATACGATACCTGCATAGGAAAACTGATCGAATTCCATGGCTAGGCTCAAGACCCAACAAATTCCGTCTTTCATTTTCTTCTTTATACTTGTTAGGAGAAAGAACTTTGCAGGGGCCTTGAATGTATCCAGCAGTTACAGTAACACAGCGATCGGTTTCAAAAACCTACACCCAATGAGCCAAATAATCAAAGTTGAAATGAACTTCCACATGGATAATTGCACGGGGCAAAAAGCAACACAACAAAACATGGGGATGAGGAGAAAGCTCTGCCAATCCCTTCCACCTCTCAAGTTACATGTCCACCCCCAATATTTTATCTCTCAATAGAACATGTTCAAAAATTGTAAAATGCAGAAAAGAAGACATTCTACCTCATTGCTGTCAGTGGTACAAGGGCGGCCAACATTCTCTGGTAAGTCACCCGGAAAATAGTATCTACTAAGACGGAACCATCTTAATTTAGTTTTGCTATCCTCATACATGGACTGTAGTAAATGAAAATTAGACCATATTAGAACATTTATAAGCTCTCAGGGAGACGAAATAAGATATAAACAATCCCCTCAAACAACTAAAAAGAACATCTATACATTTTCGTGCAGTTGTTAAGTAATCTATACTAATAGGTTGTATCCAAAATAAAACAAATTCAAGATATCTCCTAGGTAAAAAATCCATAAGCAATCCTGGTAGTTGGCGTTGGCTTGCCTGAAGTTTTGCAGGTAACAATTTTCCACTAGAAGACCGAAAAACAACATGATCCTGCAGTTTGTACGTTACTCCGTCGAAGCAGCAACTTTGGTAAAAAGTTTTCCTGTCATCAACCTCAGTTGCATCACCAACCCATTTAATCGGATGTGATCCGTCAATAGAATCTCCTGAATGTTGCACAACCCCACTACCAGTCGCAGAACTTCCAACAGTGTGTGCCTGGGGGCCATCTTGCTCCTCTCGCTTAATAGCATGTTTTAAACAGTCTGTGTTTTCATTTATATGCGATTTTTCAGGCCCTTTCACAATTGAGAGATCCTCTTGACATTTCTGGGATGCAACTTCACCAGCATTTGCATGCCCTGATTGATCAACAACACTTGAGTCATGAGAAGGTGGCAAAGAAGATTCAGCCTCAATACCCATAGTCTCAGGTAAATGATTATGAGGCGGTGGTTCAAATTTAACAGGTTCCTCTTGACATGTAGATGATTCTGGTCCCCCTTGACTTGTAGATGTCTCTGAATTCTTAACAAGTTGGAAGGAGCTTTCACTCAAACCAACAAGGGAAGAACCAGAAGCTGCTTCAGAGGATTTCATTGAAATGTTTGCACAACTTCCTATTTTCTCCTCTACATTCTTATTGATTGATGAAAAATCATTCTGTTGGAACTCTTCGGAGTCAACACTCTTTGACTCTGTTGCCAAGTTGCTGCTGCTCCCCAAAGCCGTACCACTAGCATGAGCGGAACTCTGTAAGTCAGAGCTTCCATTTGCAATCATCTTCTGTTGATTGGCCTTTGGATCTAACGTTCCTACTTTCTTTTGTGAAGGTGATTGAACTCCAGCCATACTGGGAGGAATTTTTGCTGGTGTATTACTTCTCATTACACGGCCATATTTAGGAGGCAATGTCTTTCCATTGCTTAATGCCATGCACCTCGAACAATGCCACTCACCTCTAGGAATTCCCCTATGATTAGATGACTGTGTGCACCTAGTATGATAGCCTTTTTCACAAGCATCACATATTAGCACATTATCCACTTCATTGATGGTAAGATGGCAAATTTGGCAAGTCAAAGCCTTATTCATATAATCCCTTGATGGAGGAATCCATGTGGGATGATCAGGAAGCTTGGGTTGTAAAAACTTTTGAACAAGCTTTGCAATTTCATTGTGACCGTTAGAAAGTGAAGGTTGAATATAGTTCGTGGGTTGCGGCGGCTGATGCGTGCCAGCCAAATTTCCAGGAGCTGGTTGAGTAATGAATGACCTAAAGTTTGAATTACTTGAAGCTAAAGGAGCCACCCGTGATACATTTGTTTGAGCAGTGCCATCAACCTTGGCTGAAGTTTGATTTGGCAGTTTGATTTGTTCTGGTCCACTTTTTGTGGCTTGAGTTTGAACGGACCATGTTGGAGCATTCACTAGTTGATGATTTGAAGACGAACTTACTGGAAGCAAATAACATATAGGGTCAGTTTGTCAAGACCATCTTTTACATAAGAAATACAAGGTTTATTAAAGTAAGATACCATGTCATAGGTATACGAAGTACAATTCAAGTTTTCTTTTATATGAGAAACACAAGGCATTTGTATTGACGTTACCTTGTCCTTGTGATGCATAAAAAGGTGCATTTAGACCTCCATCTGCTTTAATTTGGGCCCTTTCAACTCGAGGCAAAATGGAAGAAGATGAATCCCTTCCTAAATTACCACTGGTAGGAAAGGCACTAGAAACTGCAGATGGTTTCACATCATTGGTTGGTAGCTGATACTGGATAGATGGAGGAGTTGATGTAGGAACATGACCTAGGGGCAAAGAAGCGGAATTAACCCCGGAAGAAGTTGGCGGGTGACTTTGTTTATCTGATGGAATTGTCCTCACAGTATGTGATGTTCCACGGGTTTCAACTGCTGAGTTAAGGCTTGTTTGGATTGGGTGAGTATAGGGAGAAGATTGTGCAACATATTTCCTGGATTCTTCCATCTAAAAAAATACAATTAAAAGTCAATAAGAATTTATTGTGGACGTACAATTAAATTCTAGAAAGTGTTAGGTAATACAGAAAGTTACCCATATAATGTCAAAATATCATTCTTGCTCGTTAAAATTCAATTCGCCAAGCCAACTACTAGTTAGTCTTAGTTTAAGAATTAAAAAAAATAAATAAATAAACAAACAAACAAACAAATAACTGCTTATGAAACAGCTATGGCAATTTGGCAATAAATAAAGGCCATAAAAGATAAAATCAAAACTCAAACTACACTTTTTTTCTGTATAAACCAAGTTTCCCTTGCAAATCCATAATGCCTGATTTTCCAAACTATTCGGAACCATATTGTTGCTCATTAAAGATTTTTCAAATAATTAGCTTCCCAGCAACTAGTTTTAGATCAACAAGAAGCTAATTCTTATCTTAACATTAAAAAAAAAAAAAAAAAAAAAAAAAAAAAAAAAAAAACAATTATTTAAAATAAAAC
>CAMOHE010026940.1:0-28192 GCA_946598075.1 Artocarpus hirsutus
TTGGCATTGTATTCAAGTAACTTAATTACAGATGGGGGTGCTTCCACGTTGACTGCACTCGAGGCTTGTCGATTCGATAAGGTAGATTTTTTCTTTTCTTGTTTAAGGATGCAGATACCAATAATTTCTTGAGGACTTCAAGTTCTCAATAATGAGAAATTCTAAAACTGTTTCTTGCTGAAAGGTGACAAAAAGAGACATCAGAATTTGAGGGGCTTTTTTATTTTTTATTTTCTTTTTTGGCGGGGAACCGCAGCTTCAACATCCTGGTATTAAAAGGATTCTCCTAGAATGCTATTTTAGGCTATCAGGTCAACTATATTGGAATTAGATGATGCAATCAAGCACTTAATAGTCTAGAATGAAGGTATGATGTTTCTGAGAGCATAATGTCATTCCTAAATGGAAAGGCCAATCACTACTGGTTTTGAATGCGCTCAATTTCTTACTACATCTTGTCCCTTTTCGGACTTCTTATTGTTTGTGGACGGTAAGAAGCACTGAGATAAGTATTAAACATGATAGAGAGAGGAATGTTCAAAATTAATTGCCTTGTCTGCCATCAGCATCCAATAATTAGAACCGGTTCGTCCACAGATAAAACCTGTGAGAGATAGCATGGCAGAGGCATTGCAACTGTGGAAAAATCTTGCAGGGGGAGATGGAGCTCCAGAAGAACAGAAAGCCTCTACTCATGGTAGGCACACAGTTTTTGTTTTCGTTCATGTTTATTTCATTTTGTTTTTTATTTTTTTATTTGCCATCATCTTCCAACTGTGAGACCCTTGCTTCTAATTGAATCATTTATTTTCTGGTAATATTTGGTATAAAGAAAATCAGCAGCCCACTGAGACTTCAGAAAAGGACGAGCTGAAAAATTCGAAGCAGGTTGAGAGAAAAGAGTCATCGGCAAAGGACTTATCTAATGGCTCTTCTCCTACTTCAGATGCTAAGGCGAAAGCTGGTGGTATTCCTGACAAGGCGGTTGTAATATTGAAGAAGAAAGCGCCTGCCTTAACTGACAAAGAGTTAAACCCGGAATTCTTTCAGAAACTAGAAACAAGGGATTCAGGTGATTTGCCTGTTGAAGTTGTAGTTCCTCGTAGATATCTCAACTCTTCAAGCTCGAATAATGAGGAAGAAGCAGATCAAACGAATGCAGATCCAAAGGGAAGGCCAAGCCGCATAGGAAATGACCAGTCCGATGATTCCCATGGAACATTCAGTACTAAGTTTCGGAACAGACGGCGAGAGTTTGATGACCCAGCACGGGATAAATGGCCGGAAAATGGAAAAGACCCAAGAATGAGACCTACTGATGGGGTCGATGATAGGAATGATTTAAACCAAAGAGAATCATCTAGCAATCGTGCTGGATTCTCTAAATCTGATGGTCAATCTGAAGGGTCTTTCATCAATAATAAAGGAAATTGGCTAGCAATCCAAAGGCAGTTACTACAGCTGGAGAGACAGCAAGCTCATCTAATGAATATGCTGCAGGTACTCGCCACTCTACCTTATCTAGTAAAAGTTGAGCTTGGGTTACTCTCCGTGGACATGTTGCATCTATTCTTAAAGCTCGCATTTAATATGTTGGTTTTTATGTAACGTGGTACTTTCTTATATTGTAGGATTTCATGGGTGGATCACATGATAGCATGATAACTCTAGAGAACAGAGTAAGGGGTCTTGAGAGGGTTGTTGAAGACATGGCAAGGGATTTCTCAATATCTTCAGGTCGAAGAGGTGGTAGCTTTGCAATGGGATTTGACGGACCTAATAGGCCTTTAGGTAAGTATAATGGTTTCCCTGATTACTCTATCGCCAAGTTTGGAAGGGGTGGGGATGGGCGGATTCCTTTTGGGGAAAGATTTTCCCAAACTGATGGAATTGCTTCAGGCATGCGGGGACGGGGTCCTCCCTGGAGATCAGACATGAATGAGGCCTGGGATTATCCAACATATGGTGCTTCCAGAAATGGGCAGATTGGCTCAAGGAGGACTCTAACTGGTGGTTCGATGGATGGTAGATCACCCAAGGCAGAACATGAGAATGATCAGGGTTCCAACAGGCGAGGTTGGGACAAAGGAGCTGGACCTGGTAGGCTTGGTGAGGGACCTTCAGCGAGAAGTGTCTGGCAGGCTTCAAAGGACGAAGCAACCTTGGAAGCGATTCGGGTGGCAGGGGAAGACAATGGAGCATCTCGCAGAGCCAGAGTAGCTATCCCCGAATTAACTGCAGAGGCTTTGGGAGATGACAATGTCGACCAAGAGCGGGATCCAGTCTGGACCTCTTGGACTTATGCAATGGATGCCCTTCAAGCTGGTGACATGGATACAGCCTATGCTGAAGTGTTGTCTACAGGGGATGATCTCTTGCTTGTAAAGCTAATGGACAGATCCGGTCCTGTGATCGACCAACTCACGAATGAGGTAGCAAGCGAAGTGATTCAAGCTGTTAATCAGTTCTTGTCAGAGCAGAACTTGTTTGACATCTGTTTGTCTTGGGTTCAACAGGTAACAAGCCTTCCTCAAATTATCATTGGCAATTTCTTTTCAAGTTCTTGTTGACATGCCATGTTAAAGTATTTTTGTCATAGAAATTCATTTGATAAGAACTGTAAATTGAGCAACTTAAGCTGCTTCCCCCATCCAGCCTTCTAGTTATTTATTTTTTGTCTCTAAGCTTTGAAATTGCTGCTATTTTCTGATTAGTGTGGCTCTATTGTTCCTAGAAATTGTTCACGCTTACCCAAGTTGTTTTGGTTGGAATGGCCAGAATCGTGGTTTGTTCCCACTGGTGCTTGAACCTCGTCATGGGCACACATATGACAAAATTCATAGTTTCTTGTCTTTCAAAGATTGTAGGGTTCGGTGGAATGAAAAGTCTAGGGAAAAAACAATTTTTTCCGTTAATATGTATAGTCAAATTTCTTCATACGTTGGAACGTGGCTGATTGGTCTGATTTTTGCATCACTTTGCAGTTGGCAGAAATAGTGTTGGAACACGGACCAGATGTGTTCGGCGTTCCCATGGAATTTAAAAAAGAGCTTTTGTTGAATCTTCACGTAGCTTCTCTGGCAATGGACCCACCGGAGGATTGGGAAGGTGCAATGCCTGACCAAATTGTGATGCAGCTAGCATCGTCTTGGAGAATTGATGTGCAACAGCAAGACAAATAAATTGTTTCCCTACAAATGCATAGCATGAAAAATATTTCTATACTTTTCTTTCAAGTCTTGAATTATGAATATTGAGCCACATGCATTATTTACCATAAAGGTTCTTTCAAATTTGGAAATGAATGTATATTTTGCCTTTGTATTGGCTTCAGAAGATATCATTGCTGCTTGGTTTTCATGAGAAAGGATTTTAAATTAACCTTTTGATGGACTGTAATACAAAAGTTTGTTCTTGCTCCAAAAACAAAATCTGATATTTCACAGAAATTATACACTGAAATTTTTCATATGTACAAGGCATGCATGTCTAGGGGCTCAATTCCATAATACAGGCAAAGCAATCAAATCCTTCCATTGGTACAGCGGAAGAAGCCCTGTGGTAATTTAATAATTGACCGTCTGTGACAAACACATCATCTTAGATGACGGAAAATTTCACACCAGCGCCAATGTAACTCATTCTGTTCATTAGCACTTTACACAGGCTGGTAACTAGACAGCAATTTTCGGATCATCATAGATCTAATCTGTGAAATTAGAGGCCTCAGATCCAGAATGGTGATCGTTTACTTGGCGGCATACCAGTTTTGTGCACACTTGGCATCAACGGAAAGATCAACTTTCAGGATATTCTTGCCATCGAAGGGCTTTGACATGCACTCGACAACAATCGCCTTGGCGACCTCTGCCGACTGATGGCCCTTCCAAGATTACCGCATTATGGACCTGCTCTTGCAAAAACAGAATTTTCAGAAACTTTAGTAGGAAACTGAGCAGGTATGAGACGAAAAGAAAATAAAAAATTTGTTTTCAACAGACCAAAACTGGGCGGAAATGGCGAACTCCAAATAGGAAAAATTACACCAACACCCACTTGGCTATTTAAATTTCTGAAATACCCTAAATTCCCCTGAAACCACAAACAGTTTCAACCACTTGGCTGTTTTGTCATTTTAGGGGAGCATTCTGGGCACCCTCGGAAATTTTACAAACAAAAATGTAATTGTAATATTGGAAAAAGTCAAGGGAATGTAGGTATAATTTTAAAAAGCCAAGCCAAGTCAGGTGATATTGATGCAGCTAGCACTAAAACACAAGTGCTAAGAAATCATATTAGCAAAGTGGCGGATGCATGGGGTTTAATAAGTAATAAATATAAGAACGGGTATGATATGAACTCAACCTGTAAAAGCAGCCTCCATCCCAGCTTCTTCAAACGTTCATTTTTGTATATCTCCAACATGGCACACATGGCAACATCAGCGGCACTACCCTGTCACGGTTAATCACTCAATCAGCAATGTGAGAGAGAGAGAGAGAGAGGGCCTTAAGGAACAACCTGCACAGGTGTATTAATGGCAGCCCTTTCAATATGGCCTCTTTGAGCATAAGTAGCACCTTGCATTGAAGGGAACCAGCGAGCGCGTCCCAGCAAGGTTCGAACACATCCATCCTCACGGGCTTCCGCTTTACGCTTTTCTTGCCATAGTCGCACTTCTTGCCTTTCTTTGTACCAGAGTTCAACAGTGTTCTTTGCTTCTTCCACAGAAACCTGAGACCCATCACAACTCATTGAATCAATCTTCAGAGAGGAAGGAAAAAAGAACAAAAGAAAAGAAAATCCACAACATTGTGAATACCTTCCAATCCCGAGCAAGTCCCACTGGAGTTTTCCCATACGCAATGGAAAAGTTGAGCATTTTGGCTTTTCTCCTTTCAGAACCAAATGCATCCTGGAGGAAAAAAGAAAAAGAAAACAGTGCACAAGTATCCTCAATCAACAACCGGGGTAGAATTGAATGGCCCTGAATTTTTCCAATAAAGTGATCTAACTCAAGCTGATACAATTAAATTCATTGAATACAGTTTAAAATTTGTTTTAATTGAATCAGCTAAAAAATTACCTTCAGCAATGGAACTGGCAGTTCGTCTTCACCAGGTTGAGGATCCCACTCAAGAAGAACCTGCTTTGTCTCAACAGCTTCACGAATATGTGGATACATATTCATTGCAGACCTAGAATGAAAATCCCCACCGGCTTTGAATGCCTCCAACATGCTCTTACAGTTGGCGAGATGAGCCAGAATCCTAAGTTCCAACTGCAAAAGCGGCATATATCAATGAACAAATGACATTCGATTTCAGAACTCTTGCAAATATAAACTACTCACCTGTCCATAGTCAGCAACGATCAGGGAATTTCCAGGTGCGGCTATAAATGCCTGATGGATTTTATACCCGTCTTTCTCCAGAGCAGGTTGATTCTGATTCAACAAAACAGGGTTTAAAAAAAAAAGTGAGCACCCTCTCAAATTTCCAATGTAGTTTGGGTATTGGAAACAGATTTATTGAAGACCAAAGATTCTATCGGACATGAAACTTGAACAAGCAAATCAAAAGAAGCCATGGTTATATTTAACTGATTCTCACAAACAGTTTACAAACATTTATGTGATGCTTGGAATTAAACTTATTCTAACAATAGTTTAAACTGATGAAAACCTGCAAATTGGGCCTCCTAGCAGATAAGCGCCCAGTTTCTGTATTGATGTTTAGCGAGCAATGAATACGCTCATCCTTGCCTGATACATTACTGCCCTGTGGTACAAAGAAACAAGCATATACCTCCAATCAGTTTAAAGCCTTGACTGCTTGTTTACGACAAAGTTACAAGGGAGACACAAAGCTATGGCCACTAACTTTGCATAACATTGCCCGTTTTCATACGAGAATTAAAAAGATGGTGTTGTCATTAAAAAAGGCCATCATGAACAGAAGTAATTCAATAAAAAGCCAGAAATAGGGCTGAAAATGGGAAATGGAGCAGTTATCCACTTCTATGGTAGCATTGAAAAAGATTCATGTAAATGCAATGAAAACAAAGACAGAGAGAATGTATTACCTACTCTTAAGAGTCAAAGAGAAGCCTTTCATTCCGAATTAAAATAATTCAGGATGAATCAAATCTTCCCAAGTAGGATTCAAACCTACTACCAATCAGCTAACAGCTGTAGTTGACACAACTGTTTTTAGAGTGTTTGGGAACATAGTTGAAACAACTGGCTAGAACCAAAACACTATTATCATATGAGAGCTTTACACTGTAGCAAACTGGCTAGAACCAAAACACTATTATCATATGAGAGCTTTACACTGTAGCAATTGAAACTAATAAGTTCTAACTAAGTTGCCAAGCAACACCTTTTGCATATAGGAATTCAAAAGATGGTAAAGAGAAGCACTACGACATGGCAACAGAACAATCACCTGCAAAGGGAGGATGAAGTTGGAAATGAGTGAATCAATGGCACAAACTTCACACAGAGCAGCGATGGCATGACAAGCTTCTCTCCCCTCCTCCTCTGTATCAAATGCTTTAAGTGCCATTCCATAAGCAGATTTGCTCACTTCTTGCTTTTCTGGTTCTTTGTTTTCACAAATTTCGTCCATGCTTGCATCGGTATCACCTTTGACTGCAACACTGGACTGCAAGTCTTCGGCATCATCCATGAAATCAAATTCTGCGGAGACCTTCCCAGCTAAAATCTTAAGGGCATCTATGCTGGTTGAGGGCCAACCGCTTGCTGTGTACATCTCGGCAGGGAAATTAGCCTCAATTTTACGTAGCGTGATGTTGCGAAATTTCGTTGGAGTCCTTCTTCAATCATTTTATCAACATTAGGAACTTTGAAAGTCTTCTCCAATGGAAGACTCTCATCAGGGTTCTTCCTGTAGCAGAAAATAATCAAGTTAAAAAATTGATCTCTTGGGAAAAACAGTAACGTGATAGTACTTCACATTATACTGCAGTTAAACAGCATACAAGTTGCATTTCTTCACAAAGTTCCAAGGGATGGGACTAATATGGTTTAAATAAAACTTTATCACTGTATAGATGAATCTGATTGTCCACATATTAGCTAGGGTCTCTTTAATAATCATAATATATTCTTCATAAATATTGCACTTTTAAGCATTAATCTCTGAAACATTAACAATTGAGTCCACGTAAATTTTCCAGGGAAGTCATAAAGCAAATAATCTTTCTACTTCCTCTACACGTATAGTCATTTAAAAAAAAAATTGAAGCTTTGACATGCCAAACACATTAGAAACTGCAAGTTTAAGAAATAAGATGACAAAAACTTTTGAGAATACACGAGATGCTTATAGTCCTTTTAGCCTAAGGAAAAAAGTTTTAAGAGAAAGATGCAGCTTTACAACTTGGCGGCAAGTAATACAACAAATCATTGGTTGCAGCAAACTTGAGACAAGACTTTGATGGAACCAGTAGCAGGAAAAAATATAAAGAGCGAGAGGAAATTCCAAGAGAACGAAATCGAAGCTATGAGACCAGGATTCTATCATGTCAATCTTGCAAATAACGTACACTCTTGTTACATGTCATAACGTGCATCAACCATTATTATAATCAAGGCCTATCAGCACGCTTACAGACACAAAAAACCAATCTTCTAAACTAAACCCGTGAAGAACTGAACTTCCAAAATCATCATAATCAAACCTTAAAGATTCTTATCTCAAAAAGACGTACCATTTACCTGTTCTGGATCCCACCAAAAAGGAGCTGGCGTAGTTGTATATCGCTTCCAACATTCATGTACTTGGCGTCCGGACAGTACTTGGAAGCCCACTTGCGGAACCTGTTAGCAGCAACCTCTTGCTCCTTCTTTGCCAACTTTTCCATCTCAGCAAGATACGTCCGATCAACCAGCATCCCCTCGGTCTCCATTTTAGCTAGCAACTCACCAAATGGCCGCCAGCATTTTTCATAAAAATCAAACATGGATTTTCCAGGGGCTGCCTTTCCATTAATTTGCCATGACTTATTTGATAATTTTCTTTTCAAACTCTCATAAAGCTTAAGTGTACTAACTGCATCTAGGGCAGAATAACAGATCCAAGATATCCGCTCTTCTCTTTGTAGAACCTCCACGGGTGCAATAATCATCAATTTGCCTTGAGATCCATCTTTCTTTAACTTTTTCTTGCCAAATATGGTTTTCATCGACACTTTACCCATCAAATCCTTTTCATTGAATAGTTGCCCAGACATGACAACCGGGTCACCCGTAAGTGCTTCAAGAGAATAACCACCCCTTGCACACCTCGATGAATCCCACAGATGAGCCATATGCATTGTGTCAGCATGAAAACCGGTGTGGTGTGTTGTGAAAAAGTGGCTGTTGCTGTAAGGTTATTTACGAACTCACCCATGTGAGCTTGGTCAAATAAAGTATTCGAAGATCTTACATAAGTTGGGTGGGGACAGAGTGAGTTGGGGTATAGGAAAATATTTAATTAGATCACAAATAATTGGGAAAACTTAAGAAGAGAAACCTTCTGAGGACGTGAATGTGTAAGTCAATAGAAAAGTACACACACGATCTACGGTTGGCATATGGGTGTTAATAACTCTTAGAAACAACGAGGCTCGTAATTTATAGCAATGTACTAAGCCCAAACCAAAGATGATAAGAACCTACTTGTTTGTATAGTCTTCAGCGAATTTTGGTACAAATTATTGCACTGATAGGGCAATTTCAATTAGCAATTTCTCAAAACCTCAGTATTTATTATATAATTAAACCGCATCCCAAAATCTCCATGAATCAAGATAACTTAAATCAGCAAGATAAATTACCTTTTTTATGGAAGGATCTTCAAAAAATGGGGCAAATTCAGTTAAAATTTCCTTGCCGCCACCATCAAGCACATCCACCCACATACAAGACTTCCCATCTCCAAAATCAGCTTCCGGTCTGCAGTAAATACTGAAACATATAATCTCTCCATGATCAACCGGAGTTTCTTCCTTCACATCAATCTTGGCCACCTATTATCATATCACAAGCAATGATATGGTATCTCAATTCTCAACATGTAACAATAAATTTGTAGCCAAGAAGTCAGCATCTGAAAGACATTGGCTTTAAGTGCTTCTAAGTAAAATGAAAAAGGTAACTCAGAGTATAATTTCATACCTCTGTATCACATGCATGGACAAGATGTCTGTAAGAGTTTGTAAGCATCTGTACAACTTTCCTTGCAACAGGGACGCTATTCACAACGAGAACTTTGTTATATAATTTAGTAAGCTGTTCGCGAATGTTTGCTGTCTTCTTAGGTTGGACAACCTCTCTTGAACCTTGCTCAGTCAATAATTCTCACTGACTTGAACCATTAGTTACATGACCATTGATCTTGTTCATATCTAGCACAAAATCTAGGGAAGTAACATCAAGCATTCCATTTGGAGCAAGCACCTGATCCGGATCAAGTTTATGCTGCGGCTTTGCAACCCGTTTCTCAACGTTAGAAAGCATGTTTATGTTGCAGGTAGTGACATCATGCATTCCACTTGGAGAAATCACCCCATCTGGATCAAGTTTATGTTGTAGCTTTGCAGCCATTTTCTCAACATTAGGATACATATTATACCTTGAATTTGGTTTCTGTGGTAACTTTGCTTTGCTCCCACCATCTACTTCATCACAATATACCTTACCGTGCCCCTTATGGGTGGAATTACTCGGAGGTTTTTAAGATCCTTTACCAAAATAAGAAGGTACAATCTTCGTGTTGTGTTGTGATTGCGGTATTGTCTCCTTCCAAGGGTCCATTTTGGTGAAGGGCATCAAAAATTTTCCCTTGCTATCAAAATTCCTGTCATCTGAAAAGTCGAAAGGTTTTTGTTCAACTTCCTTTTTCGTGTTTATTTGACAGTAGGTAATACCTCCCTCAGCATCTTTACACTTTACACTAGGGCCTCCTGTTCGGTTTTTGCTACACATTTCAGCCTGTTCTAGCCAGGATTGTTTATTCCTGATCTTATGTCCTGATAAGGGTTCTCCTTCAACCAATGAATTGGTGAAAGAAAATGCATCTTGTCTAAAAGGAAGGGGACTACTACACATGGATGCGTTCAGAAAACTCTGAGTTCTTCAGATTTCTCACCTGTAATTTGTTTCAGTGAATCAGTGCCATTACAAAAGACAGAAAAATGTTAAAGAGTACAACCAATTTTCTCTTTCCATTATAGGCGTGTGACCGAGTAACAAATATCAAATAACAATTATCAAAGGAGAGAAAAACAACATAGTAGCATGGGGTGACGTAGGGTTATAAAAGAAAATTGGCTAAAGTTCAAACTTAATCCCTTTAAGCTCGTCAAATTAATGACTCAAAACTTCCCTCAGGTTTTAAACTTTGATTTAACTCGTTCCTTCACATGCTTACTTTTCCAGTCTTTCCATATAGCAACTAGTCCAACTATCCTTCAATATTAAGAGTGCACTGCTCAAGAAACCAAGAGTAAACAAAAACAATTCGAAATAAACAAAAATAACCCAATTAGACAATATAAAAATAATAGAATTCTACAACTTTTTATAAATATTTCCTTTTAGCCAACCCAGAAACCTTACCACATGTGTTCAAGTCATGAAGTAACAATATAAAATTTTAGCACAAAATAATACATAAAAAAACAATATACTAGCATGACATGAATAAAGGCTGATAAAAACTATTCAAGTTAACCCCTTCAGGCTGGTCAAACTAATGAATCAATATTTTCCTTCTCATTTTCAACTTTATTTCAACTCTATTTCAACACATTCCTTCCATGCTTATACAAAGAGTGTATCTGTCAAGAAACTAACACTAAACATAGATGTTTTGAAATAACAGATACAGCCCAAAAACCCCAGAAAGCTAACCACAAGCATTGAATTCACAAAGGAAGAAGACAAAAAATTTGGCACAAAAGAATCCCAACTCGAAAAAAAATAACCCACAAAGAAAAACCACAATAATCCACAAAAACCACAACAAAAGAAGTGATATTCGGAAGTGAACCTGTAAAGGGTCTTGGAAGAAGCAGTGGAGAGAGAGCGAGAGGAAGGCTTGAGGAGAGAGAGATAGGAAGGGAAAATGGGGCCCTGAGGCCCAACACTAGACGCGGCGGAGGGAACCCCAGTAGCCATGGCCTCCGCAAGTCTCCCGCAAAGGCTTAAACGACAAGGACGAGCCAGACTTCTGCTTTTGGTTGTGGGCTTTGAAGGCAGACTGGCAGAACCCGTAAAAAGGGGTTAGTTCGAGAGGCGTTATTGGGCTTTTGGGGATGGTGGGTCTGAGCCTAAAGCAGAGCAGGGCATGGCCATAGATGGAGAAAGAGACTGATGAGAGAGAAAGTCGAAGAAGAAGAACAAGAAGAAGAGGCCAAGCCCTGCGGCCCTGGGCGAGAGGGAAAGCCAAAACCTTATTGTGTTGTGCTTATGACTTTCCTGTACGGACAAACAAATTTTCTGGCTACCAAATTCCCGTCCCTGCTTTTTAAACGTATCTAAATGATTATTATAAAATTAAAATCTACCGTAACATTTAAAATATCTTAAAAGTATTTTTAATTATATAATAATTATTTTAATAATATTATATAATTATATATAAATAATTTTAATAATATTATTATAAAATATTTATAAATTAAAGTTATATTTTAATTCAATAAACGTAATTAAACTCGTTCACCTTTACTATTATTCTTATAGCCCATGAACTCATGTCATTTTGCCTTCTAATGTTTTTTTTTTTTTTTAAGGACCCAATGTCTCAGATTTGAACTTTTTACTCGAGATTTATGGTTAAGCTATCCTGTAGTCATAATTTCTTTAAAAGTTAAGATAGTATTTAAAACATCTAATGCGTTTTTGTCTAAATACCTGTATGGCCTTGCTTATTTATGTTAATGCCCAAAACTTTTCAATGTTTATAAACTCAAACTCAAAATACTCAATATAAAATCTAATTATTTTAAAAAATCAAGATTAAGCTTGTTAGCTTTTATTTTTTTTGGATTAATTATATAACTATGTCTCATAATTATAATTATTTCTTAATTTATCCTTCTTATTTTATATACTATAAAGTTATCTTTGAATTTTTAAAAGAAATATTTTCAATTTTATTCCTCACTGATTGTTTAGACAAAAAATATAAAGATAAAACAAATATACATTTAATTAAAGTAAATTTGTTTTTGAAATATACTTTTATTTTTTGAGAATTTTTTAAACAATAACATTTTAAAAACTATAAAGGTTGAATTTTTTAAAAAATTTTGATGTTTTGTTTTAGAATTTTTTATATTTTAAATATATTAAATATTTTTATAACTGTTTAAGAGTAGTTTTGTTGAAAAATATTTTTCAAATTGAAAAACAGTTAAATTAAAAAGTATAATTATGTAATTAAACCTATTCTTTCATACACTTCCCAACCATTATTAAATACAATTTAAAACATTATTAAACTAAAATAATAAATCAATAAGTCTTTAAAAATATAAAAACTCTCAAAATAGTTGAAGTATTATTTTTTTAATTATTTAAGATGTTTAGGAAACTATCATGTCTTGAATTTTATAGTTTTTCTTAAATAGATTAAATCTATAAAAATAAATTTTGATAAAGTGTGATATGCGTTGTTCTGAACAAAATATAAAATTGTAAATATAATAAAAAGAGCGTATATAGATAGCTCTAACATTTCAATTTTTTTCATTTGATTTTTTTGTTAAGTCATATTTGAAGTAACATTTAATGCATATTCTCTCAAAAAAAAAAACATTTAATACATATTAGAAAGGCTAATCTTGGTATCCTAAAAAATTACTTTATAGATATTTTGACTTTGATTTTTTAAACACAATAGGTGTTTTGGACATTTTGATAATAAAAAAGAAAAAGCAATATTTATAAAATACTTGAGATGTCTTGCATATTTTTTGTTCTAAAATGCTCAATTTATCCTTTTTAAACTTTGTTATGTTAGGGAGTAACTGTTTTGATCCAATTTCATTATTAAAAGTTAAAATTTTAAGAAAAAATCAATTGGGAAGAAAAATGGTTGAGGAAGTTAAATAAATTTACGATGAATTTTTAAGGCTGAAATAATCACTTTTTTAGAATAAAAATATATTTTAACTATATTTTTGGATTAAAATAAATGGAAGTAACTTGTATATTTATTGATGAAGAATTACAAGCAAATTATTTTCTTTTCCCCCCTTGGACATTTTTCTTTCTACGAAGTAGGATTTGATAAAAGATGCAAAAAATATAAACTAAAAACAACCCACCTCATCTTCTCTTTCAAATATCATCACCCAGTTTGGTTTCTATGCTTATCTTTTTTTTTTTTTATATCATCAAATCATCAATTTCCTTAACATAAAAAAAAGAAGTTGATATATATTTGACCAAACAGTAATTGCAAAGCTCGGTAGCATCAACACACAAATAAACACTCTGATCACTTTGCATACTTGCATACAAATATATCATTCTTAATGGCAATATATAAGAGAAGACAACGAGGAATTGGTCTCTAAAAAATACGTAAATTTTTATGGTAACTTTACGTATTTGCATACAAATATGATGCATGTTGTGTTCATGATCCTTTTAGTTTTGTCTGTGTTTGTTATGTAGTAATCTTAAGGGTGAGAATAAAAAATCTTATGTTTGGTACTAGAATTAAGTTTTTGACATTCAAAAAGTCAATTTTATAGGATTCATTTTACCTCATTTTGGGTAATCTGAATTTCATTCAATGAGGTGATATTTATTTTCTTGTGAATGATAATTAATCAACACAATGTCGAGATTCACCCTTCCCCTTTGGCCCTGCCCATGACTTAGTCGTTGCTACCCCACTGTCACTGCTATAGACACAACGTCGTTGCGCACCGCCATCGCATAACTAGGTCATCATCACTACCTACTTGCCGTTGTAGGCCGCAACGAACTAGGGTTTTCTTTTGGTTCCTTTTTAGGGTGGGCATTTAGCACATGTTGGGTTATTGGTTTAGTCTACTTCTGCTTTGAGGAGTTGGTGCTTGGCAAAGTATTTATTTGAAGCTAAACTAACAGATCAAACTAGGTTTGAGTTTGAACTGCCTAATTTGTAATTTAAACTGCATTTTCATTTCAATATTTTGAACCAATATTCAACATTTATTTCATTTATAATTAAATGCTATTAATTTATATTTATTTTTCTATTGAATTTTTTTTTTTACATATTTCATATTTATTTTTCAATAAAATATTTTTTATGCTTTAAATTAGAGTTTTTTATACTCATCCAAACACAAATTCAGTTTAGATTTTTTGTTAGAGTAAATTACATTGTTGCACACTAAACTATACAATTTTTGCATCATACACACCGTGAAGTTTCAATCTTAGCAAATTGTATCCTAAATTTTGAAATCATTAGCAATTGATGTCTAATAGCTAATAAACACAAAGGATATGGACAATTTTGATCGTGGGAATTGCATGAGTTTTTTAAGAGGTAGAGCTCATTATTTTAAGAAAAAAAAATTTGAAGCACAATACATGAAAAATAGCACTGAATGAATATTAAAGTAGCTATTGGTCCTCAATTGTCATTGATTTTAAAACTCAAGATGCATTTTATTAAGATTGAAAGTTCGAGGTAAATTATGCAAAAAACAAATAGTTCAAGATGCAGCAATACAATTTACTTTTTCTATCGAGATTAACATTTAATTACACATTCAAACGTCCGGATTACAATTTAAATGACACCGTTAGGATTTTTTTGTTTAAATCAACACAATTCCAACCAACAAATCAAATGGGCAAGCCTTTTAAATCATTGCCCTTTTTCCTTCAATTTTCATAATTTAGTAATTTCCTTTATGTAAATTTGGGTATCTATTTAAAGGATGTATTGAGGCTTTTGTTTTCAGTTTTATGATATGATTATTAATTAAAATATTGAGACTTTTCTCTCAATCTCTGTGCATCACTCTTCGTTATTTCTGGAATTAATGAATTTGTATTTTTGTTACGCATCTGTCGTGCTTGCATACGTATTTCCGCTTATATTTATTTACTTAATGGTTATTAACTGCTTTAAAACTTGAATTTAGAGGAAAGTTAAATAAATAAATACATATATATATATATATATATACACACATATTGAGACAAAATGGACCTTTTTTCTTGTAAAATTTTGAATTTTAAAATTTTTTTGAAGGATTTTAAAAGTTATTTAAAATAACAGAATTGCTACTCTAGATATTCTTTTCGTTGCATTGAGGGGAAAAATATTCTTTTCGAGAGAGGACTTATCACTTTTTTTGTTTAATCACCATCTATATGGTTGTATATATTTCTCTGGGAAAAAAAAAATACATGCAAGACCTTTTCGTAATTTTCAGATTCTTATAATTGGGGTTGGTTTTATTTTGCTTCCATTTTTCCAAAATTAATTGTTTGTTGCCACTAAAAGAAATCAGGCTAAAGTAGCACAAGAAGACTAAGAGTCACCTCAAAGATTTCTTTAATGGAGGTAATTATCAAATCTAGACAGATATATTACGGGTGTTTCTACCGTTCCTATGTTAAAAAAAATAAAAAATAAAAAATAAAAAATAAAAAAGAGCTAAACGTAACAGCAATATTGAACAGGCATATAACACCAAGGAATTTACGTTTAAAAATGTAACAAAATATATGTTCCACATCTATAAGGTCAACGTTCGAAGGGAAATGGCAATACAGAATTTCAAGGGAACAGCAAGGGAGGTTGAGCTTGTGATGCATGTAGTCAAATGTGCAGTTTCTTTGCAGAAGCTACCAGTTGACAGGCGACTATCGGTTTACCAAGGAGACAGCGAATGGATTACTATCAAAAAGCCACAAATAAAACTTACAAGAAATCAAGTTATTGAAATCCTTCGAGAAACACTCCCAGCAGCTATCAATCTACAAGTTTTGTGATTTTCTTCCCTATTATATATGCAGACAGAGTTAATATTAAAAAAAAAATCTAATTATTATATTGTTCATTATAGTATTTGTTAATAATTTCTTTTGAATAATAAAAGAGTCTTTTTAATTTTAATTTGGATGGATTGATTGAACCCTTCCAATAATGAAAGGATCCAAATTGATGAATTTGTAGGGAGAGCCTCTCTCGTCATATCACATCCCCCTTCTCACCTCCCTTTTATCAAACAACGTATTCACCATCTCCTTCCTATGCTCTCATTTCTACCAAACCTACAACGTATTCACCATCTCCTTCCACTGCTCTCATTTCTACCAAACCTCCAAGTTTAGATCTATTGTCCCCTTAACTATTCCCCAATTAATTTTTGACACATCATTTGAACTCAATAACCTAAACATATAAATATGACCTAAATATTAAAAGTAATTAAAAAATTCACTTGTGTGTCAAAATTTTATTAAGGACTGCTAAAAGAATAAAAAAATAGAACACCAATGTTGATTCCAAACATCCTTCTTTTATTGGTTAAATACATTTCTCTCAAAAATAAATAAAGAAACAAGAACGTTTTTATGCAACTTTCAATCTAATTACATTTGTAAATGGTAAAATGATTGAGCTGTAGGGTTTGATAAAAGAAGGAAAAAAGAATCAAACTAAAAACAACCCACCTCATTTTTCTTTCAAACATCATCACCCATTTTGGTTTCTCTGTCTAACCTTTTTCTGAATCATCAAATCACCAATTTCCCCAAACATAAAAAAAAGAAGTTGATATTTGAGTAAACAGCAATTGCAAAGCTCAGTTGCATTCAACACACAACAAACACTTTTTTGATCAAATACTTTTTGTTTCCCTAGTACTGTCTTCTGATCTATCAGTGTCAGTATCTCCATCACTATCTCTACTTGGAGAAGCTGAATTCACAACCTTCTCTGATATGGTTGCTCCCTCCTTCTTGTCCGTGGCCAAGAACTCGAGAGCCGTCACGACGTCGCTGATGAGAGGCCGAGTAGCCGCTTCTTCTTGGAGACACATGGCTGCAACTGCAAGAGCTTGGTATAGAGCCTTTACAGGATAATTCCCTTTAAGCAATGGATCTGCCATTAAAGTGAACTTCCTTCTGTCTTTGAATAGTGGTTGTGCCTAGAAAGCAGGTGCATGAAATATGATCTCAGTTTGGAAGGTTCATACTTTGTTTTAGAAAATTCAAACTTATTATTCAACTAGTTACTATTCAAAACAAACCTGCTATATGTACTTACATAGATTTCTGTGTAAAGTGCTTTTGTGTACTTTTGCTAAAGACCCCAGTTCTTCTAAGCCCAAAAAAAATTGTAAGCTTATTATAGACATACCCAATTGACAAGATTCTGCTCCTCAGTTGGTCTTGAATTGTCTATCACTCTCTTTCCTGTGATTATCTCCAAAAAAACAACCCCAAAGCTGTAAACATCGGATTTCGTCGTCAGTTGGCCGGTAAGGGCATATTCGGGTGCACAGTAGCCATAGGTTCCCATGACCCTAGTGGACACATGGGTCTTGTCCCCGGTCGGACCTAACTTTGCAAGGCCAAAATCCGAAAGTTTTGGATTAAACTCCGTGTCCAACAGTATGTTAGATGCTTTGAAATCGCGGTATATCACTGGGGGATTCGCTTGTTCGTGTAGGTATTCGAGTCCTTTAGCTGCACCAGCTGCAATTTTCATCCTGGTATTCCAATCCAAAGCCTTTCTATTTGGAGCTAAATCTGAAGAAAGAAGAAGTTTTAATCATCTAAGCTCGGTCATTAAAGAAGCTTTAACTAATGTGTATTTCAAAAGAAAATACTCAAAATTGATCTTTGGTTTTAAAAAAGAGCACAAGTAATTTTTACAATTTATACCTTTAAAGAGCATACAAAAATGTCGAGCTAAATTCATATTGAAAGTAGTTTCAGTTGATTATGAGGGCCTTCTTGAAATGTTACCATGTAGAAGAAAATTGGTATAAGATGAACTTTAAATTTAACAAGGAAAAAGAGTTTTTGAAGAAATCAAAGGAAAGAGGATAACAAGCCGTTTTGAAAAATCAGTTTGAGCCTATATTGCTACAGTGTTTTCTCTCGTAGAATTTGAGTCGCTATAATAATTTCAATTCGAACTTGAATTTTGCTTCGACAATCCAGACACTCCATAAACTACTAAGTCATTTGATTTTGGGACATACCAAGAAGATGGTCTTCAAGGGAACCATTAGGCATATACTCATAAACCAAAATTCTCTGATCACCATCAGCACAATAACCAACCAAATTAACAAGGTTGGGATGATGAAGAAGACTCAAAATCAATACTTCTACAAGGAATTCTCTGTTTCCTTGGAATCCATTCCTGTCAAGCTGCTTAACAGCAACTACCTGAGTGAAACAAGAACAACAACAACAAAGTGAATCCATAAACTTAGTCCAATGAACTTCATATTAGAAAAATAAAAACAAAGGAACAAAATAAAGGATCTAATTAGTACTTGATTTTTGCTCTCAATGTTTCCTCTGTAGACCCTTCCGAAGCCGCCTTCACCAAGAAGATGGTCGGGGTGGAAGTTTTGAGTCGCCACGCATAGCTCTCGAAAAGCAAAGACCTGCGCTGTGATGTTCCCTTTTCCGATCTTGCTTATCTCTTCGGTTATGTACCTACGTTTGCTACTATCTGCCAATGACAAATACATTAGTTCCAAAGTCAGCAATCAATGATCAGAAGAAGGCAAATCTTTGTTTCATAATCAATCAAGTAGTTTGAAATTAAAAGAAAACCAATGATTTAAATAACACTCCTTTTTCTCATAGGCTAGTGATTAAATAAATCAATCCCTAAACGAAAAGACTGAAAACTTGTGCTTAGTGATTTTGACGAATCTGAGGCTGATAAAATTTGCAAATGAATATGGTGAGAAAATGGTCATTCAATTCTCTCTAGAATTATATCCTTGGTAAGAATGAAAAAATGACCCTGGAATCTTGGAACCAAAGGAAGATAATGGCAGGAATTCATAAGCAAATCTCAATAGATTTTCCACCCTTTTTAGGGGAAATTTTCTAAAGATTTTTATACAATGATCTTAGAATAAATGTGAAAAACAGAAAAAAAGGAAAATTCAACAAAAAAAATGCAAGCTTTTCAGGGGAAAAAAAGAAAGAAAGATCAACATACATAAAATGGTTACAAGTTTGAGTTTAAGGCAAAACAGCATGGCAATGAGAAAGAAAAAGGCAGAATCATAGTTCTATAGATTGAAAGACTAAAGGCATTATTAGAACATAAAAAGTTAAAAAAAAAAGATTAATGAATGAATAACATGTATTAATCAAGAAGGCTTTCTTTGATATGGAATAATTAAAATAAATTAACAGAAAGCCATACCACTTTTGAAGGAGATGTTGGCGAATGAAGCCAAAGTTTTTGTATCCTGGTATTGCTTAATGCTCTTCTTCAAAGACTTTCTATCTCGTTTCTCTTGTGACATGCAACATGAAAAGCAACTCATCTTTTTTTTTTTTTTTTTTTGGTTCTACAGCTTCAACACGACCACAAAGGCATTCAAAGATCCATACAACAAAGCTTGCATTTGAATATTGGATTTCACAGCTAACAAAAATGGGTATATTTTTTTTAATAAATAATAACCATTAATCTAACATGGCAAAAGCCACACCCGAGACAAAAGAAAATGGTTTGATTTGTTTGATATGTTGAAGAGACATGATTGATCTGCTTGGCTATTGAACAAACCTTTGGTGCAGGGAAAAACCAGAAGCAAAATTTCTGGTCTCTCAAGAAATAAATGAAAAAAAGAAAAGAAGATTAAAAACTTCCATATGGTTTGTTTGTTTTGCTTGAACATCCTCTAAATGTCATTGAATTAGGATAGGCAAAAGACTCAGTCAAAATTTACTATGTTTAGAAGGAACACCAAAGCACCCCTTATAGCTTCAACTACCTTCTTTTAAATCTCAAAAAAAAAAATAAATGAACAAATTGTTGAGAGAGATAATTGGTTTTGTAATTTGATTTTCATTTTCCTAACCAATATCCAAACCCTTTAAATATGAGATGGAGCTCTTTAAATTAATCCAGTAGCATACCAGTTTTGACATAATATTTTGAAATGATTTCAAATTTGATCCCAAAAAATTAAGATTGTCTCATTTTGCTCCTTACAAATCAAAAGGACAAACATGCCCCTTAGTTTTTATCACATGTGGGCCATGTGACTAGTTGGGAAAAGGCAATACAAGAGGGTCGTGGCGATGCTTGGGCTGGAGCAAAAGAGGATGCGACCTTAGGGTTAGAGCTAGTTAAGAAATTACAATATATATTTTTTGTTAATTCTTCAAAATTTTAAAGTCAGTTTTGTTCAAATTTATTATATTTCCTTTTGCCAAGCAATCACGCAACACATACATAATTAAAACCGTTATAAAACTAACGTCTCCATAGCAAAAGTATCAAAGTCGTAACTTATTATAAGCTCAAAGGGGCGTTTTTTGCCATTTTAAGTTGTGGGGAGAAAAATGAGACAGCCGATATTTTTTTCGGGACTAAAACTTGAAATCAACCCTAACACTTCAAGCAATTTTCTGATCATTAAATATTTCCCTATGTTTAGGGAACAACCAGCTAGCTATATTTATCAAATTACACTGTCATTGTAATGGACAGTGCCCAAGTCCAACCAACCAAACAAGTAGTGTAAAAGTCCAACCAACCAAACAAGTAGTGTAAAGCTGTTAGTTAAGAAGATTTAATGGTTTATTAACTCCCGTTATGACTTTCATTGTGCAATTTTATATAAGACCACGGCGCTCATTAACATTGACATGAGTTTCAAGTTATTATTTACTCACTGCTGAGTAATCGCTGATCAAGCAATGAGAAAATCCCATTTAGTATTTTCTGACTTGAAGGTGCCAAAATCGTTTAGATTGTATTTCCACCAGTTCTTGTTTCACATATGCAGTATCAAAACATGATAAATTTTATTTCAAATTATGATCCAAGTTTATTACTTTTTTAACATAATTAATACCTCTTAATAATTCATCATTTTTCTTCTTATTTTTGACTTCGGACGAATTTCAATTTTTTAGTGTAGCAATAGTATTTGTAGTTTACTACAAAAAAAAAATTTATACTTATTCTTGTTTTATTTATTACTATTTACGTTAATAACATGTAAAGACTGTATTATTTATGCTTTGTTCAATCAAAAGAAAAAAAAAATCCCATAATAGGACTCATAACTGGCTACCAAGCACATGCATAAAAATTTAAATTCATGAGCATAAGCTAGAAAAAGTTGTTATAAATTATAATACTTGGTTTTTCCAATATCAGCTAGAAATTTTGTACAGTTACAAAAAAAAACCAACTAGTTACAGCACAAAAGTTTAATTTCATGTACCTTGTACAGAATATCAGTCAAAAAACACCATATTGGACCTAGTACTGGAGAATCACTCTATTCTAGAACAATAGGTTCTTGTTTAGTTTCTTGGATGCCAAACAACATGTCGCCTCTTCTTCCTGCTTTCATCTCGGTAATCGAGTTCTTGGTCTTGACAATCCAAGCTTCAATCGCGTCCACTCGATCTAAATCAAACCCACAAACGTCTCTGCCCTGTCCTTCCTTATCATTCAATCTTTCTTCTTCATTTTCCTTTTTGTCTTCAAAGCCAGACTCTTTCTCAACTGGTTCCATTATAGGCAAAGGATTTCCATTACATTTCCACCAATGTTTTGAGATCTAAGCATTTGTGTCAGTGTCAACTTGTCCTCCGAATCAGAGCCTTCAACCTCAGCTTTGTTGCACCTTTTATAAGATGCATTGTTATCTTCTCGCAATCTTTTCCTTTCATCGTCCATGGAAGCCTTTTCCTCAAATGGTTCCATTATACAAAGGACTTCCAGTAAAAGTTTGTGCAAGTGTCGATTTGTCGTCCGGATCAGATCCTGAAACTTCAACTTTAGTGCCACATTTTCGAGAAAAACCAGGAGGAGAAGATAGATTATTCTCTTCTCCCAATCCCTTCCTTTTGTCTTCCATGGACGCCTTTTCCGCAGCTGGTTGAAATATATCCTCCTCCTTTACAGCATTCAAAGGACTTCCACTCTGAGGAAGTTTTCCACACACACTTCCATCAATATGTTTAGACCTAAACATTTCTTTGAGTGTCAACTTGTCCTGCAGATCAGATCCCCCAACTTTAACTTCCTTAGAATTTTGAGAATTTGCTTCTCTCAATCTTTTCTTTTTGTTATCCACAGCACCCTTTTCCTCAATTGGATCTGCCACATGCTTCTTCTCCTCAACACCCGAAAAACCACTTCCATTCACGGGCCTTTTTGCATCAACTCTTCCAACCATTTTCTTATGCGTCAACTTGTTATCCATGGCACCCTTTTCCTCAACTGGTTCCGCCACACACTTCTTCTTTTCGACACCCGAAAAACAACTTCCATTCTCGGGCCTTTTCGCATCAACACCAACCATTTTCTCATGTGTCACCTTGTCCTTCAGATGAGAGCACCCCATTTCAACAGAAATACTATCATTCTCTTTTTTGCGACTCTTTTTTGCTACAACACACTCGGGCTCTACTCCATCTTGGCCGCCCGACTTCCATCTATTCCACTACTTAAGGCATCTAGAAGTAATACCAAGAATGAAAAAACTCGATGGGACATACAGCTTCTCAAAGCTCATAGGCTTATTGTAACTTTTCCAAGCAACAACATGACTCTGATCACACCTCTTTACACGTCCCGAAATCTTGATCCATCCCAAATTGCCTAGCCACTCCATAGGAAGATACTGCTCTACAAAATGACCAAACTAATCGATTCCCACCAACTCCGAAGCCCTCAAACACCGTGCAAACGACACCAATTCTTCGTCCAACCCTTCATCAACCACCAACCATTCTTCACTCTCTGTGTAGAAAGCGGGAAGAAAAACAGAATTCCCCATTTCCATGGCATAAGACCTCCATGTGAAAAACTCTTCGGAAGAGTCAAAAACCGCCTCTATGTCCACGCATTCTAGTTTCTTCACCTTATGCCATTAAGCCAACCTTGTCTCACAACTTTCAAAACCCAAATTCCTCTCTGGCTGTAACAGCACAAACCTCTCCCAAGCCCATACTTTAACAAGCTGAAAAGGAGCCCAAATTAATGGCTTGGATTTGATGTGTTACATCAATGGCTTACATTAAATGGTATAGTTTTGTTATTTCAAACAAAAAATTAATAGTGCTAAGTCCAAAGGGTGTTAATGTGATTGATTTTAGTTTAAAGGGTGTCTTTGTAATTTAAGTAAAACATAAAAGGCGTCTATATAATTTACTTTAAAATATTTATTTGAACATTTTAAATTACATTTTCTTTAATTTTAAAGTAAAGTTATTTTTAAATAATATTTAATATACGCACGAAAATTTGAAATTTTTAAAAAATTAATTCCTTTGGAAGATATTTTGAATATAATTTTGAAAATACAATGAATGTTTTAGTATTTTAATAATAAGATGAACAAAAATAACATGCTGATAAAACAGAACATTTTGGTAAAGGTGTGAACATTTTGGTAATAAAAAAGCAAAAGTTATATTTAGACAAAATAGTGTTTTGGGTATTTCTCTAAACGGTAAGGATATAAAAAAACTGTTAAGGCTAATAATATTATAAAATTTATCCTTTTTCTAATATAACTAAATGAGTTCTCTCCTTTTACCTTTCCTTTTTTTTTTTTGAAGGTGTTAGAATATTGTCATTCTTCTCCCTCTTTGTCTCCTAACCAAATTTAAACACCTTATTAGAAAATGCCAACTCAATTTTGACCAAATTCTCTCATAAAAACTACCTTAGTCTTTGGAATAACGATAATTACACTTGTGGGTGCACAAGATAAGTCTTTTCTCTCCCTCCTTTCTGATATTTCCCGTCAAAACTATTATAATAAATAAATAAATAAATAACTATATATATATATACTAGTTGTGACGGAAGATATCTAAAAAGAAAGAGAGACATGACTTTCATCTTGTAGACCTGTTTTCATAAATACAGTTACTATTATTTGTACGTTTTTATGAAAAAATCTAGTTAAGATTGAGTTGCTAGTTTTGAATAAGGTGTCTAATATTTGATTGGAAGCCAGAAACAAGGACTGAGGATCTAGGTTCCTTTTACACAGAGCAAGCGCTTATTCCAATGACCTTCCTTTTTTTAATGCAAGTTTAGTCACACCCTTATCACTAGTATTAGTATTCTTAATGCATCTAGTGCACAAGAACAGCTACTGATTTATTAACTACCAACCCAACTTGCTATAAATCGCCCACAAACACATCTTTTAATCCAATCTCCAATCTCCAATCAGATCTAGACCTGACTAGAAAACAAATTCAACTAATTCACTTGAAGTTTAACTTGAAAGCTTGCATCTAAAGAGTGCCACAACAATTATTTGAAGAGCACATGGTTCGAACCAAAAAGGTTTAGTTCACACCAATTTTGATAAAATGTTTTTTTCCCACCAAATTTAAATTGCTATAATGTCTTAGATCCAAACTTGATCCCAATCCGGTTCCAAGCCAACATATTCCCTTTGGCTGAATTATATCAAGTCCAAACCTCTTATTATGCATAAATACATATAGCAATGTCAAAATACTTAATTACAGTGTACTCACTACAATCATCCTTACCACCAAGAAAGAGTAATTTTCTAAAATTACAAAGTCAAAACATCAAAATGTTTCATGCTTTGCATAAATAGCATGCTAGTTCAAACCACAAATTGGTATAACCCAAAACAAAATGCAAATCTCTCAGAATGGTTCATCATCAATGAAAAAACTCAGTCCACTACTTTTTAATTAAACCAATCATCATTGAGATGCAAATAAACTAAAATGCAGATCTTTAAGTCATATTAACAAGTTCAAAAAATGTACAACAATGAATAACAGAACAAGAAACTGTATTTGCGAAGCCAGTAAAGAACAAATGAACAATGATCATTCCCAAAAATCCAAAAATACAATAAACCAAGAGCATCCCACAGAACCATAATTCATCATCATCAAATGATTTTCACACTACTTTTAACTGAATAGCTATCACAGGGATGTAATAACAAAACACAGATAAAATCAATATGAAAAAGTTATTCTTAACACCATTATGAGTAATCTTAATGCATCCGGACTACATAAACATTTAACAACTACATGATCTATTACCTACCAACCTGACTTGCTATACATAGCAAACAAACACATGCTTTACTCCAATCTCCTATTTCCAGTCAGATCTAGACCTGACCAAAAACCAAGTTCAACTAATTTACTTTGAAGCTAAACTTAAATGTCTGCATGTAAAGAGTGTCTCAACATTTACTTGCATTCAACATTCCCTTTGACAGGATTTTCCAAAGTCAATATTTAATGCTGCTTTCAAACGGCAAAAGAAGAAAAGGGGAAAACAGTGAAAAGATTTAGCAAGTATTTGGCAACTACAGTTAGAACCACAAATTGTGGTTCGAACTTTTTGGTTCAAAGTTTATGAGAGAAAATACCGTGACTCTTCCAAACAGAGTATTAAAACAAAATGATGTTTAACTTCACTACATATAGGCATGTCAAAATACTCAATTTCACAGTGTACTCACTATAATCATCACTAATGATACACCATGAAAGAGCAACTTCAAAAACGTAGCTAAACCACAAATTGGAATGACCGCAAAGGAATAAGCATATCTCTCAGAATGGTTCATCATCAATGGAAAAGTCAGTCCACTACTTTTTCAATTGTACCAATCATCCTTGAGACACAAATAAACTCAAATCTAGAGTTTTCAGACATACAACATGTTTAAAAAAAGAACTACAATGAAAACGGAACAAGGCACGAAGAAGAAAATGAAGAATGGTCAATCCCAAAATAGAAAACTACAATAAACCAAGAACATCCGTCAGAATCATAGTTCAATATCATCAAATGAATTTCTAACACTACTTTTAACTGAATAACACATCATAGGGACGCAATCACAGAATCCACATAGCATCAATACCAAAAAAAACAAAACAAACTTCATTGAAAACGCCAAAAATCCCCAAGATAATGGAGAGCCCAAAACAAAAATGAAAAAATGATCACTCCCAAAATACAATAATACAACATACAAAGAATATTTTCCCCAGTCCATTGTTGATCAAGTGATTTTCAGACTATTTTAACTGAGTAGCCCATCATAGAAAATCAATAACAAAACCCACATAAAATAAATGAAAAACAAAAAGTGATTTTATTCTAAAATCATACAAAACGACAAAAATCCCCAACATAATGGTACCCAAAACAAAGCAAGTAAAAAATAAAAAGCCAAAGGCTGAAATTAAGACCCTGATTCTCACATATTTTCGATTGCAGAACAGAACGTAACGGAAAAGTGAGCTGAATATGACCCGGAAACGGTCAGATTGAAAATTTTTGCATAAAATTTCGACTCGTATGAGAAAAATTTAAAAAACCATAAACCCTACTTTGAGAGGCGCTGAGAATTTCAACGGTTTCTTTGTGCCAACCCCTTATTTCGGGAAGCAACAAGGGATGGCACGACGGGTTCTAAAAACGACATGTCGTCTAGTCAACAGTAAAATAGGTGCCGCTTTTCCTTTTAAGCCTTTCTGTTGGGGAGGAGACCAACGACATCTCTCGATTGTTCTTGTTTTATGTGGAGAGGAGGAAAATGACACGTGAAATTCAAGAGTACCAAAGTTTTTTTTTTTTTTGGTTGTAAAGCTCTCCTAAGCAAAAAAAATAAATTATAATATAAAACTCTCACATACAATATTTTTCAATTCTAACTACAATTTTTAAACACTCTAGAAGTTCCAAGGAAATGCAAATGGCATAACGTCCGACATTCATGTTGTTTAAAAAATGGGCAGGAGTTTTTATCCTACACGCGCTATCGACGTGTGGCATTTACTTTTACACTTTCATGTTGTCTTAAAAAAATAATGTTTTTAAAATAGTTTTGTTTTAGAAAATAAAAATTTTGAAGGAATGTTGTGAAGAGTGCTTTTGAATTTTTATCTCAAAAGATGTGAAAAACATTTCTAGATTGACATTAAAAATATGAATAGATTAGGTGGTATAATTTACTATCATTAAATTTATTACATTTTTTTTTCTTTCTTTGATTAATACAATCCTAGCTAAAAAATCTAAAATACCCTTAGAAAATATATGTTTGGTTGACTTTAACCCAAAATACTTATGATCAGTTATATCTTTATATTATTTAAAAGTTGTATGTTTTAAACTTTCAATATGGTAAAATTAAAAAACGATGTCATAAAAGCGGTCTTTCTCAAATTGACCCTAAAGACATTTCCAAACAGACGTTTTTGTGCTGTGTATGGAGAGCAAAATATGCAAAATAAAAAATAAACAAGAATACACATAAATATTATAGTGGTTATCCTCAATGTAAGAGTTACGTCCTCAACCACTGTAAAAATTTACTATAATGATGAATAAATTTATAAGAGAAAATTATACATACTCTCTTTGATTTTTTTTTTCTAGCCTGTCAAATTTTTGACTTACACATATACGCTTTAACATCTCCTATTCATAGAAGTACATAAAAAATGGGTCTATTCCTCAAAAGCAATGTTGATTCACGATACAACGCTATAGCCTCAACTTTCTAGCCCCGCGACGCTCAACATGTACATTTCAGAAATAAGCAATCCAGTGCCATGGGGTCAAAATGCTCTCTGCCACATGTACTGGGAACATGCCTGTGCGCAGCACTACGGTGTTGGTTGTTTTGCCCTTTCAAACCCCGTAATCTTCCGTATGAAGTGAAAAATCTTAAAGAGCATTAAATTAAGATTTACACTTCTACTTCTTAACACCCTGTAGGTTATAAGACCCATTTCCACCCTCGGTAGGGAAAAGATAAATGACATACCGTTTTGTTGCTCATAGACATGATTTTAGTGTTTTTTTCCCCTACTCATATTTCACAAGTTGTTTATTCTCTTTTACCCAAGATGTAACTGAAAGCAACATATTGTCCCATGAAAAAA